>BQNB010032533.1:0-53086 GCA_026074375.1 Tanacetum coccineum | reverse complement strand
TCATTGATGCTATTGAGAGGGAGACTCTCGAACCAACCCCTGGCTCCTCCGTCCAATGTTTGCTGAAACATCCGACACCAAACCGGCATGGGCCATTCTCCCGAGTTTGCTGCCATCGAAAAACGATTTAAGTGATCGGCTGGGTCAGTGGACCCATCATACAGCGTGATGTTGGCAGGCATAACATATTCCGGACCAGCGAACTCAATGATCCTTCTTGTGAGGGGTGTTTTTAGTTTTTCCTTGAAGGGCATACTTAAGTCTTCCTCGCCGACATCTTTTCCTCTCGCGACACGCCCTTCATTCAGAGGTATATTGTCCGTTCTAAAGTCCAGACGTATCGGGTCAGCCTTATTATGTCGGTTATAATCTTTGATTATGGACTTCATCGCCGAAATGTGCCCTTCAATCTGCTCCTTGGTGAGAGGAGGGGGAGTCTCTTATCGCTCGTCCCGACCGTCCCACTCTCCTCCAGATGGTCCCGTCATTCTCTCTTAGTTGGTAGATGAGATAAACGAGTCCCACGGATGGCGCCAAAATGTTAAGGTAAAATACCGTACCTTGAGTTAGGGGTGCGTTCCCTACCCTCTTGGTGAAGTATCCCCTTAAATTACCTGAAAGTAAGAAAGAACACCCGTTAACTCGCCCCGGGTGTTGACCCAGGACCAAGCTCGGGCGTGAGAGTAAGTATGTGAATGTTAGCCGAAGAGGCTACAGTAATAAATGTATGTGTGTATCGTAAAAGATGTTAACTATCAAGTAATAAATGCTTGGGTATTTATACTACTTGAAGTACTATTTGGAAGTACTGTTCTTGACACCTTAGGAATGAAGGAGACGACCTATACCTAGCCTTTGCCTTGGGTGTCGGTATACCTTGAGGACATCGCTCCTTAATTCCTGGAATAGCGATGTTGCGTAAGTGCTTGCTATTATCCAATAGTTTGAAGAGGTGTCATTCTTTATCGAGTCTAACGTTTTGTCTTCTTTCGGGTTGATGTAGTACGCCCGTCCGGATCCCGTACGACCCGTTCGGATGTGAGGTCCGTCCGGTATATATGCGGACACTAGCTTGGGACTTTATGGCCCGTTCGGACTCTTGTGGCCCGTTCGGATTTGAGTAGCTTGGTCTAGGATTTCTTCGATTGGGCTTGAGTTAGTCTGCTTGGGTTTTATGTGGCCCGTTCGGACTACTAGCCTGTCCGGCATATACGCGGACAATGAACATGAAAGAATTCAATGGTTTGTTTATGTTTGTGTTTGTGCTTTAATAATAACAATGATAACAATAATAAAAAATAACAATAATAATAATAAAAAAATGATAATAACAATAAGGGGAGAGAGGGGAAGGAAGCGTCGCGTCATGTCAGACGTCGACATGGCAACATAAGAGCTGTAAAAAAGACATTGAGGACACGTGTCACGATCACACTTTCCGGGTAAACCGTTACGCTCCTTTAACGTAGGGGTGCAATCGAGTCAAGCCGAGCTCGAGCTTGACAGGGCTTGAGCTTGGCTTAAAAAAATAGTAGGCTTGAGCTTGGCTTGATAACTCGTCAAGCTTTAACAATATAGGCTTGAGCTTGGCTTGAGTATGATTTGATTAAAGCTTGAGCTTGGCTTGAAAATCTTGAATGTGTACAAAATTAATGTATTTAATAGCCATACGCCCAAACTCATCAATAAACATATGCATAAAGTAAAACAAACAAAAACCTTAAGTGAAAATCAAGCTAGATTCATGAAACATTAATAAAACTAACAATAACATTCTCGTACAAAATCCAACATTAGAATGAAACATAAGCAAAAGTACTAATTAATGTTCAAACGTACAAAGTATTTCAACAAAAATGTACATTAGCCAAAGTACTAATTAGTTTTTGATTAGTTTTGGCTAATGTTCTCAAAAGTAAAAACTATGTATGAAGAATACAAAGCACTAGAATATAAATCGTTATATTAATTAGGGTTAAAGGTCATTTTAGAATACATTATTCATTTATTTATGAAACATATCCTTATAATTAAGTTAATACTCAAATTACCCCTTAATTACTTATATGAATTTATTATATATTAAAGCTTGATAAGAGCTCGAGCCGAGCTATCAAAAGCTTGAGCTTGGCTTGTTATAGGTTACGAGCTAATTTGTGGGCTTGAGCTTGATAAAAGCTTGGCTTGATCGAGTCAAGCTCGAGCTCGAGTTGCTTGATAAAATCTTGACTTGATTGCAGCCCTACTTTAACGTATACGTAATAATGGATTTTGGCCCGTAGCTACCTTAGTCAGCCCAACAAAACCCTTCGTGTCGCCTTCGAGGAAAAGCAAGATCCACCATAATAATGTAATATTGGGGGGGACATGTTAACGTATATGACCGGACGATTCATATCCAGACAATCTATATCCGTACGACGCATATAAGGCCGAAGGGTATGTGTTCGGAAAGGCAAGAAGACACTATTCTAACCGGAAGACCTATCAACCCGATGGGCCTTTAGGCTGCATTTATCGGTGCGTGAGGGATGGTTTTTTCATCACCGGTGAGCATAAGCTCACGGGCCACCCCACTAAAAGATATAAACCTCACGCGTGAGGATTGGGCAAATAAGCTCACAATGGTAAACGAGTGACATTTGGGGCAATGTGTATTTTGGTGGGGCCTTATGCAACGGATAGTTATATGAATTTAAAAAATACATTTTTCCTCACTACTATTTTATTTACTTATAAATACCTTTTACACTTTAATATTTTTAAACACAACATCAAATTATATACTCTCTACTCTCATTATTATTTGTACTAACAAAATATGTCAACAAAATACATTTTAGTTTACGTTTTTTATTTATATATGTAGTGTTTACGTTTTTAATTATTTCTGTTACGTTTTTAATTTATGAGTAATAAAAGTTTTAATTTTTAATAAAAAAATGGTTTATCTGGTGATGGATGGTACTGGTGACTGATAAGAGTGAATTGTGTGAGGAAATGAAGGTAAAAAGTAAAAGAGAAGATGATGTGACGCATGTGTCCGACGAGAGACTGTTTTTAAAGTTCATTCCTTTTTTAATTGAACTATTCAACTAAAAATGGGTGTTTCTTTATTCAAACAATAATTTCTGGTGATTTACAAAGGTCAACATCAACGACTTTTACAACTGCCATAAGCCCACTTCCATCACACACACACAGATGAGATACTTCCATGGCAGAAAATGATTTTTTAAAATGATCATATCAGGTTTGTTCGATTTGCTTATTATAATAAGTACTATTGCTTGCATCTCAATATATTCTTCAATCCATTTCAATACTTGGTTTATCTAAAGTTAATTTGGTTTCTGTTTACTATTCATCACCTTATACATGTTGGATATATTTATTTACATAATTCTTGTTTAAACACTGTGAGTAGCTGTGGTATTTGGCAGGTAATAGTGACTGATATAGTGACGGAACAGTAACCTGAAAAGAAAACCTGAATTATTTACCAGTTTTTCTTCGCGACCACTTTCTAAATTTGTAGTAAAATATATCTAGTATTATGTCGGTTTTTGTCCTAAAATAGTTGCACGTATTAAAGATAAGAAAAATGATTGTTGTGCTTAATAATGATGCCTAGGAATGCACCTAATGAATTTGATTGGTTGATTTGAAAAAATGATTGGTGAGAATTTAGAGAGAGAAAATACATAATACACATGTACAAGTGATTTATGCATTAGGTATGCATTTTAGGTCTAAATAGCACTACTCTAAAGATAATACATCAACTTTCACATTCTAGTATGGCTATTTCCAAATTGTATTTAATTAAAAGAGTAGAAGTGACATTGCTAAAAATCTGTATGTTTTCTTTATTTTGGGGAGCACTTATATACCTTTTTAAACGCGGCGCCACTCTCGCCTTTCGAGTGACTCTGAGCATTGTCTACCAAAACTTGTCGTTAATATAGAGTAATAATAAGAAGTTTGCGGAAAAGGTTAAAAATTCATATCAATTTTGAAGGTAGAATTTAGTCAATTTGATGAAGCATGTGAAAAATGTATATTGTAGGAACGTTACTTTGACGGTTGTTGGTCTTGATTTAAAAGGTTGATATGAACTTGCTTTAAAGACATACTGTAATTTTGTTAAAAAGTTACATGAAGTTATCAAACCAAGTCATAAAATAACTTAATTTGAATCGATTTCTTATTTTTTTAATGGCAAATTTTTACAAACTACACCATCATAAGGTCACAGTGTAGCTTTTGAATCTAATGGTGGTAGTACTAATTATTGATTATTCCATTTAGAAGTTTTCTAATTACCACTGATCATATCTCCTGCCGATGCAGGTTCAAGAGCCAGATCAAAATTAGCAGAAATTTCGATCGTTGCGATATGAGAAAGAGAATGATACCAATGCTTTCTGGTCCCTCCCAATATAATTATTTTAAGTTTTGAAGTCAAATACTAATTCACACAAAAGTGATTAGTCAAATCTTAGTTCACATTGTCAAAGAGAATTATAGTAATAAAGGCAAAAAAACTAAAATGGCTGATGCTGTGGTTGAGTTTCTTTTGGAAAATCTCAAACAATTGCTACTCTACAATGCCGATTTGATATCTGATTTAAAGGACAAAATTAATTCTCTTTATAAGGAGCTTAGTTTAATGAATGCTTTCCTCAAAGATTCAAAAGAGAAACGTAGTGAATATGAATATGTAAGAGAATTAGTCAGACAAATTAGAGATGTAGCTTACGAAGCAGAGGACACAATCGACACTTTTATAGTTAATGCAGCTATGCATAAAGAGAGAAGCACCTTGAAACGGTTTACCCATGGACCAGAGCATGCAACAAAGCTTCGAGCTGTTGCAAAAGAAATTGAAGCCATCAAGAAAAAAGTGAAGGACATATATGATAAAAAGATGTTTGGGATCGAAGCTCTATACCCAGGGGAAACATCAAATAAGTCTTCATCACAAAGACGAAAACCCGTGGTTGAGGAAGATAATGTCATTGGTTTTGATGAAGAAGCAAAACAAATAGTGAGCCGACTCACTAATATCTCCGAGTCACTAGAAGTTGTCTCAGTTGTTGGTATGGGTGGACTTGGAAAGACCACTCTTGCCAAGAAAGTTTATTGTGATCCCGCCATTGAATACCACTTTCTTGTCCGTGCTTGGGTGTATGTTTCCCAAGATTACAACCGACAAGAAGTACTTGTGGCCATATTGAGTTCCCTTATGCAAAGCTCAGAGCATGCTTACAAACTGAATGAAGAAATGCTGGTTGAAGAAATATGCAAACATTTAAATGGTCGAAGATATCTCATTGTAGTAGATGATGTATGGACGCCAGAAGCATGGGATGATCTTAAAATGGCTTTTCCGAACCAAGACTGTGGAAGTAGAATCTTGTTGACTAGCCGTAACACAGACGTGGCTAAGCTTGCAAACCCTGATAGCACCCCGTATTATTTGCGGTTTTTGAACGAAGATGAAAGTTGGGAGTTACTTTCTACTAAGGTTTTTAGAAGAGGAAGTTGTCCATCTGAGTTAGTTGAACTTGGACAAATAATTGCTAGAAAATGTTACGGGCTTCCTCTTGCCATAGTAGTTGTTGCCGGACTTCTTTTAAAGAAAGGTAAAACACGTGACTTATGGAAGAAGGTTGCTGAAAGTGTTAGTTCTTATGTTGCAAGAGATCCGAAGCAATGTTTGGATGTATTAGCACTAAGTTACAAGCATTTGCCTGATCATTTGAAGGTGTGCTTCATCTACTTTGGTGCTTTTCCTGAAGATTTTAAGATACCTGTGTGGAAATTACTTATGTTGTGGGTGGCAGAAGGGTTTATACAGCAAAAAGGCCAAGATTGCTTGGAAGATTTAGCAGAAGAGTATTTGGAAGATCTTGTTGAACGGAATCTGATTTTAGTTGCAGAAAAGAGGTCAAACGGAAGGATCAAAACATGCCGTGTTCATGATTTGTTGCGTGATTTATGCCTAAGGGAATCAGCAGAAGAAAAGTTTTTGCAAGTAATCAAAGGAAATTTACAAGATCCAAATTCACTAATATCATCTGGAAATTATCACCGGCGCCTTTGTGTTCATTCTCATGTCATGAACTTTATTCACTCAAAACCTTGTGGGCCACATGTTCGTTCTTTCTTGTGTTTTCCCTTGGAAGAAAAAGAATTATCTCGGGAACATACGTCTTTCATCCATGAAGCTTTTAAGTTGGTCAGGGTGTTAGATATGAAATCCATCAATATTTCCCGCTTTCCGGTTGAAATCACACAGCTAGTGCATTTAAGGTATATTTCCCTCTTTGGAAATTTTAAAGTGCTTCCTCCATCAATTTCCAAATTATGGAGTCTTCAATCTTTAATAATTGAAACAACATCACGTGACCTCGACATTCAAGTAGATATATGGAAAATGTCACAATTTAGGCATTTGCGCACAAGCGGACCGAGTCGCCTACACGGACCTCAAGCCAAAACACGAATGGATAATGAAGATCCATTTGTTCAAAGAAACATACAAACCATCTCAACTGTATCACCCGATAGTTGCACAGAGAACGTCTTAGCTAGAACTCCCAATCTTAAAAAGCTTGGAATCCGTGGAAAACTTATTGTTCTCATGGAAGAAAAGAAAGGTTCCATTTTGTTTGACAATCTTGCAAAGCTCGATAACCTTGAGAAACTTAAGTTATTGAATGACACGTTCCCACACCCGCCATCTGAAGGTAAATTGACAGGTCTTCCACCATTGTACAAATTTCCACCTCATTTGAACAAGTTGACTTTGTCAGACACCTTATTGGATTGGGAGCATATGTCTACAATTGGCATGCTGCCATATCTTGAAGTGCTAAAGTTAAAAGTGTATGCATTCAAGGGACCTAAATGGGAACCACTTGATGGCGGGTTTCGTCTGCTTAAAGTGTTTCAACTTGGGAAAACCGATTTAAAGGAGTGGATGGCTTCCGCTCATCACTTTCCTAGACTTGAACACATTGTGCTTGAGCAATGCACTGACCTGTTGGATATTCCTCTTGGTTTGGCAGATGTATCTGCACTGCAGACCATGAAGCTATATCATACTCCTGTTATAGAGTCTGCTCTGTTAATTGAGCAAGAAAAGCAAAGGCAACAGAAACAACAAGGACATATGGGAAGTAATGAGTTTAAGCTGTCAATTTATCCTCCAGTCAACCCGGTACCTATCTGTCATGAACTAAGGTTCGATTTCTAACTATTTTATCTGTTCAATAATGTCTTTCTGTGATCTTATGTGGATGTATTATATTCTTGTGCTGGATTTAATAAACATTTCATTATGCTCATGTTCCACAAAATTCTGTTCATTAACGACATAGTTTTTATAATACCCCAATTAAAATAAAATAAAAACAATATGTTATAAGTATAAAGTAAAATATGATACCAGTATTAATATTAAAATGAGTATAATATGTACAATCATTAATAGATTTATTCAACATGAATGTTAACTCAAACTAATAGTAATACCCACGTGAATAGCCAATATATCAGTCAACACTCCGCCTCATCCCTTTCTTTTCGTAAAGTTCGTTTAGTACTCTTCCATATATTCACCACTATCTGCGTTCTTTTCACACTCGTAAAACCAAAATCATCAAAACAAAACTCCAAATCTCAATTATGTTTGCATGAATAAAAGTGAGTGTGTGTGAGTGTGAGGGTTGGGTTACCAGCGTGCATTCTTCAAGCGGCAAGTTCGAGTTCGAATTTGGGTTGTGTTTGTGCCAGAATCTCGATTTTGTTGTTCTAGATCGGGTTGTGATCGGGTTTGTGAGACTCAGTTTCGGTTCATGCGTAGGATCAGATTTTGGTTCGTGATTTGTACGTGTAGCCACGCGTACGTTTGAGTTTCGTGTTACATCTTACCTCGTCAAATCTTGGTGTTTGCGTTCATCCTGGTGTACGTTCATTGTATTCGTGGTTTCGGTTTCGATCGTATTCTGGTGCACGTTCATTCTGGTGTACGTCTAGTCTGAAGGTATATTTTTAGCTATATATCATTTCAATACATAATCATACATTAATAACAAGTATATGTTAAGGAAATTCTTGTATATGTCAAGACGAAACCATAATAAGATCATCACTAAATTAAGATAAGATGTAAAACATTGGTAGGAACTGATTACTTATTAATATGCTCATAAAACAGTATTAATGTGTGTAGAAACGTCATCTGCACGTGTTATCCAACCTAGATATGGGTCCTTAGAAGCTAATCTCACATGTATATTACTAGTTTTAATCACCGTGCACGCACGGGGCTTATACATTATTTTTTCAAAAATAGTGCGTGCACGGGGCTTATACATTATTTTTTTAAATATAGTGTAGAGATATATAATTTTTATTTTTTCTATTTTATAAGTTATGAAAGTTTAAGGGGTTACTTGTTTTTTTTATAAAGTTATAATAAAAATTTGTAAATTTATAAATTAACACTTAAGTCTATATAATTTATTTATAATTAAACCACTCAAGTTTTATTAATTACCTCATCTTTTTTTCAAGTTTTTGTTTTTATAAATTTGACACATATTTTTATGTGTTTTTTTTTTCTTCGTCACATTTCTCCATTAAAATAATGCCAATTTTGGAAGTATTTAAGCTTTTTAATTAAACATATATTTAAAAATAATATAAAAATTAGAAGCATCATACCTAATAAGGAAATATTCTTTTTTTTGAAATGTAAAAGTCTCCACTTTTCGTTTTCCTTTACTAGGTAAAAGATGTATGATGTTTGACATGAAGAAATGTAACCGAATTAAACAAGGCTGTCAAGATCGTGATCCCACCTGGGATCGTTTTTGTCTTTGCAAGATCGAGATCGTAAGATCGGATCGAGATCGTAAGATCCCACCAATTTGTCATGTTTTGTAAACAAAGGATAAACGAACTATTTTTATTTCTACACAACGTCAAAGATAAATTCATATAATATCATCTTAAATATGTCAAAGATCAAATTTGAAACACCAAAGTAAAAGTAAAACACAATTTTTCAAATTATTTTGATTTCGGCTTATATTTCATAAGCTTCATTTTTCTCGCTTATTTTGAGACTTGTGGGCTTATATGTTAGTTCCGGGGTTTGATAAAGATGGTTTATGATATTGTGTTTCGTACTACTACTTGTTACTTCAAGGCGAGTTCTCTCTGTCCTTAAAGCAATTTCGCCCCCACCGTTCTTTCGAACAATCGTGTTTCGGGTTACCGGCGAATTGCCTCCCAAGACACAATGAAGCAACGTATGTAGCAATTATCAACACTACACGAAGTGCTGATAATTCGGATGAACTACCGAGTTATCGAGGATTCCAAGACACTATAAATAAAAATTCTATAGCACTATTATTTATAGCAATCGGGTATGCTAAAAGAGAGGGTTTGTATGTGTTTTTTGTGTGTTTTGGATGACAAAAACGCTGAAATATTGCCACTATATATAGGCAGCCTCGTGGCCATTCAAACAGTCACAATGGTTGACAAAAAGGTGTGATTAGCGACAACTTAACGACAGAAAAAACCGTCGCTAATTAGTTTCAACAAGAACAGTCGCAACGCTTGGCATAGTGACACCTTTTTGACAGATATAATCGTCACCAAAACGATTAGGCGTGTTTTTACATTGTGATGGTTCATTAGCGACGGTTTTGTGACAGAAAAACTGTCACTAATATCCATTTCGTAGTAAACACCAAAACACAACAAAGCTCTCTTTTTCTTCCTAAGATTCAACCCAAATAACTTATGTTTCTTTTGAAAATAATTACCCAACAATCCCCCATCATTTTCAAAATAGACATAAGTTTTGAAACGACACATAAGACCTAACCCGATTCAGAAATCCCTAGGGGTGTTATGCATAAGTAAAGATGGAATATTACACCTTGAATCTTTACGTAGTGAAAGCGCTCAAGCTTAACTAGGGTAAGAGTGGTTGAACCAAAGTCATTGAACCACCTTCCTTTATATGTTAAACGGAAACGCTTCACGCATATCCTTCCTCTCGTTCATTCAATCCACTTTGTGCCGACCCGTTAAAACTGGCCTTGGGTCTATATCTCGGTTTCTCATAATGCTTTAGAGCCAAGCCCTTCAGCTCATAGGAAGCGGCCTCACTTCCACATTCAGATAGGTGGACCTTATCAAGATTGTTCCCGTAACTTAAAACAATCCAACACAATTTGTGTTATAAGTCCATTAAGAACTTTGTTCAACCTTTAACTGCATTACGGTTCCAAGTTCCACTAACCCCTGGGATGGTATTTTCTAAAATTCGTAGAACTTCAGTCACGTTCGGATGATGTACTTTTACTTCTCAAGAGACTTGGTGAATAACCAAGCGTCAAGACAAGGTTCCATCATGGGTGACTACTTGTACATGGGCTTGAGTCCCATCCCTTGCGAAGTATTTTCAATCAGTTTTCTTGGTAGTCCTTTTGTGAAAGGACCTGCTAAGTTCTTACTAGATCGTAAAAAACTAACGGTGATCACCCCATCATTTATCAACTGATTGAGTTGTCCGTGTCTAAGTCCAATATGCCTGGACTTACTATTGTACACTTGATTGTACGCTCTTGATAGTGTAGATTGACTATCACAATGCACAGAGATTGGCGACATAGGTTTCGGCCATACGGGTATGTTTATTAACAAGTCTCGTAGCCATTCTGCTTCTTTGCAGCATGACGCCAATGCCACAAACTTTGCTGCCATAGTAGAGTCTATTAAACAGCTTTGTTTCTTTGATCCCTAAGACACTGCACCCCCACCAAGAGTGAATATTCATCCGCTCGTGGATGCGTAGTCTTCTTGATCAGTTATCCAACTTGAATCATTATAACCTTCTAATACTGATGGATCTTCGCTGTATTCCAAACCATAATCTATGGTTTTCTTCAAGTATTTAAATACTCGATTTACAACATCCTAATGTTCCTTTCCAAGACTATTAGTATGCCTACTTAATCTTTCTACGGCATAAGCAATATCAGGTCTAGTACACGTCATGGCGTACATAAGATTACCAATAACCTTAGCGTACTTATTTTGTGCCAAGTATCTACCAGTATTGTAAGTTAAATTTAAAAACAATAAATTTCTTACTTGTTGCGTCTTTCGTGAAGAAGCGTTCCTCGAGAGCTTTCCAAAGTTCCCTAGCACTGGGATAATTTTGATATACGTCCAAGAGTGGATCCGGCATAGCATTGGGGATGTGGCCACGTCGAATGAAATCATCATTTCTGAACTTGAGGACATTCACGGGATTAACCAAGGTGAGGTTTCTTTTTTCCAACGCTTGACAACTTTTCACCATCGAAAAGGTCTAACTTCACGATGTCGGTTGACATTTGTGTCAAGTTATTGGACGCCATCTTGATTCAAAAATTGCTTTAAGATTGTTAGTTCCAGGGTTTGATAAAGATGGTTTATTTATTTTTTATTGTATGTGTTATATGTATTGATAATGTATGATATAATATGATTTTAATTTTTTTGTATGTATTATGGATTTTATCAATGTTGTTTGTTTATGAATTTATAATTGATTGTGTGAAAAATGATATTGGATGATTGATTAAAATTAATATATCGATGGCTTGTTTTACGTATAATGTGATGTATATTTGATTTGTATAATATTTGTATTATTGATTATGACTTATTTACTTGAGTTAAGGTGTTATTGTGATTATATTATTTTTTTGATGATTTGATGAAATTATTATGTGAATTATTGATATTTTTATTGTGATGTTTATGTTGTTACTTATTATGTTGATTTATATTTGTTGTATGATGTTAAATATAATTGTGTTGTTATTGCTATCTATATTATATGATGAATTTGTTTTAAATAATTTTGGAATTATGTTTTATATTGCAAATGTGTATGTGATGTATTGATAATATGTTAGATTTGATTATTTTAAATGTATATACTTGTATATGATTACTTATTTTTATAATATATGTAATTGTATTGATGTATTTCTGGATGATATTTTTGATTTGCTATGTAATTTGCTTATATTTGTTCTGTATATAATATAATATAAATTGTATATTATTTGTTTGTATGCATGATTCTATTATGAATGTAATGATAATAGTTGATATTGAAATATTTGTTATTATATTGTATGTATTATATATGAATGATGAATTGATTTTATAATGATGTTTATGTTTAATGATTTGTGTTGTAAATATGATTTTATTGTGATGAATTTTGATATTTGAAATTTATTATGATCTTTATTGACTTTTAATCTGCTTATAAATGATTTAGTGTAAGTAATGATTCAATATGCATTGATGTGTATGATTATTAATGTATGGTATGTATTGATTGTATTAAATTATTATTGATATGTTTATATGTGTGAATACATGTTATCTGATTGATGATAATGTGTTGTGATGTATTATTTGTGATTTGTACATTTGATATTGTCATGATATTTATTATTGAATATTATGTAGTAACTTGTGTTGATTATGTTACTTGAACTGTATTTAGTTGTCTTATTAATGATGAATTGCCTCTTTATCTTTATGTATGTTATGTTAACCCCTATATGGTGTATTATATATGTATGATAATGAATTATGATGTATGAAGTCATATTATTGATTTGTTTATGTGGATGTCTATGTCTTATTGTTGCAATTATTGTTAATTATGTATACTGAATATAATTTCTGTGTTGTTGATTATATAAATATTAATATGATTTATTTTGATGTAAATGATTTTTTCGATATATTGATGTAAGAGGTGAATGTATGAATGTGATTATGTGATGATATGTATGTGATTGGATTGTTGCTTGGTGGATTGGGATTTATGATATTTATGTTACTTAGTGTATTGATGTTGTAAATTGATGTTGTGGTGTGATTTGGTGTTAATTATAGTGTGAGTTGGATAGTGTGATATTTGGTAGTATTGTATGTTAAGGTAATGAAGTTGTTTGTGATGTTGTGATGGTGAGTACTTTTTTCATGTTGCAGGGGGGGAAGAGGGGGTGGTGGTATAAGGTTATGGGGATAGGGAGGGGGGAAATGATTGGTGGGGGGGGGTGGTGCGGGGGGTATATAATTGTATTGGTAGAGGGGTGATGTTAGAGAGTTGGGTTAGGCGGTGGGGTGGTGGGGGGATGGGTTAGGGTGTGGTGTCGGTGGGGGGGTGTGTGGGGTGTGTTTGGGTAGGGTGATGAAAGATGAAAAGGAAATGGGGATAGGTGTTTTTTACGGGGTTGTTAGAGGATTGGGAAAGGAGGGGTTGGGGGTTGTGCGGGGGTGGGTGCTGGGTGTGGGGTAGGGGGGGGGGGTGGATGGGAGGGGCATGGGGAGGAGTGGTGGGGGGGGGTGGTAGGCTGGGGAGGGTGGAGGGGGTGTTCACTGGGTCGGTTGGTGAGTCATCGGGTGTTTACGACTGGTTTGGGAGGGTTTGGGTGGTTGGTGAGTGTTGGGGGGGAGGATGGCGTGGTTGGGGGTGGTAGTTTGGGGTGTGGTGGGATGTGAGAGGTGTGGGTGGGGGTGGGGTAGTGTTATGTTGTTTGGGGGGATGGAGGGAGTCGGTAAAGGGGCAGGGAGGAGGATATATGTGGTGGTGTAGTTGGTTTTGAATATGATGGAGCAGGGGTGGAGGGGGTTGAGTGTTAACTGGGAGGATAACTGAAGATGTGAAATGTGTTTGATGATTGTATTGATATGATTGTCATGTATTGTGTGATATATTGATATGGTTGTTAGATGTGATGATTTTATGAACTTGGTGATGTGTAAATGAAAATGCTTCTTGTTTGTATTGATTAATGTAATTATTTATATATGAGTAGTATGTATATATGTGATTATTTTTTAATTGAAAAGATGTATGTGATTGATTGATGATGATAATTGGAGATTTAGAATGGTGTAGTATGAAGTTGATAGTGATAAGGTGTTGCGGGGGGTTGAGGAATTGTGGGATGTTTATCATAATATACTGAATTATATGTTAAATGGTATTAAGTAATAATGATGATAATTATGAATGTGATATTTTCTTGTGTGATAATGATTTTGTTATTTATTTTATGATGATCTATAATGACTATAGTTGTAAATATGTATGTTGTAGACAACTTTTATAATGATGAGTAGAGGGATTGTGTTAATAGTGTATGTATGGGTTGATATATTTATATTTTGTTATGATTTTTTGATTGTGTTTTATCTGATGTTTCTATTTGTCATACTTCATGCAATACATTACTTGTTTGTTTATTTTATTTTATGTGTAGTGGAATAATGTTGATTAATTTGTTAAAATATGTAAATCGATGTGTTGTGCATGATTTTTGTTGTATATGAGTTGTAATTAATATTAATAATTTTTGGGTGTGCATGAATACATATTTATAACATTTTATTATTATGATTTTTTGATTTTATTGGTTATGTATGATGTATGATGTATGTATTTTGTGTTATAGTGATGTTTGTATTATGGATTTTAATGTGGTAGTGTTTATATAACTTTTTGATAATGCTTGTTACTTGAATCGAATTGATTGATTATGTGTATGTGATAAGATGATGTTTGATAATTATGATTAACTGTGTTTTATTATATCTATTATGGTTGATTATTATGATAATGAGTTGACTAACTTGATGATTGTTGTTTTGCAATTTATTGAGTGATAAATTATGATTTAATGAAATGTTTTTTATGTTTGTTTGAATTGATGATATTGATTCGAATTGATGATTTATTTTTGTTATGTATATATATATTGATATGATTATTAAAATTTGCGGATATTAGAGATTATTATTTTTGACATTGAATTGATTAAAAATTTACTTGCTTATATTGTATTGTTTGTATTAAGTTATTGATGATTGTATGTGAGAATATTGGGATTTAATATTGATTGTATTTGAAAATGGTTTTGATATGTATATTATGATTGTAATGATAATTGGATAATATATTAATAAATTGTAAATATTATTTATTGTCTATGTGTGTTGTAAATATTTATGATATATTAAATGTTTTATTTGTTTTTAATTTTGGTTTTATTTTTTATATTTATATTTAATTAATGTGTTGATTTAATAATTGTTATATTTAGTATTTTTGAATCTGTTTGGGTTATGATGTTTATGGTATAAAAATTGGTATATGATGAATTGTGTGTAATGTATATTCATTTGATATATTTTTATGTAATGTATGAAATGTTGTATGTTGAAAATATTGCATATGTGTGTGGAAATTAATGTTTATGTGTATGTTGATGATGTAAATTATGTGATTTTTGAAAAGATTGTATTAATTAAATTATGTATACATATTATTGGTAATGATTAATCTGTCTTAAAAAATGATCGTGTTATTTTGATGTTTGTTTTTAATGATTAATATATAATTATGTGACTTTAATTAATCTATGTATATGATAATGATGTTGATGTATATGATGAATGTTTAATGATTGATTGTGATTATGAATTGATTATTATTTGAATTTGATATTTGTATTATTTTATGATTAATACGAAATGATAAAATTTTTATGTGTATTATGTTATATATATGAATAGTTATATTAAATAATGATTGTGATATTGGATAGTATTGTTGATTATTTATGTTATGATGATATTTATGTAATGATAGTTATAATATTTTATTATATATGCATGTGATGTTATGTGTATTTTATTTGATATTGATTGGATTTATGTTTGTGTATAATTTATTATATTGATTGATAATTTATAATGTTCTATGTTATATTATGATTGTTTGTAATTATAATTTTATGTTTTTTTTATACTTGATATTTAATTGTATTATATTGTGTTATCTCTAATGTAAATATGTAATACAAATTTTTTTTTTAATTGTGACACAATGTATTATTATGCAATAATTTATTGTTCTGAATTTTGATGATTCTATTGTATTGGTATATTATATGTTAATTTGTAATTATATAATTTACTTGTATTATATTGCATATTTATGATGGTTGTGTTATAAAATGATGAAATATATTATTGGGTTTGATATAATTATTAAACTTGATATATGTAATTGTTATGAATTTACATTAATGGTTTGTAATAATTATTAATATGATTATGTTCTTTTGCCTTAGATTGAATGAATGTTATGTGTACCTGATAATAATATGTGTGAATGTTAATAATTTTGATCTTGATATATGATTTATGTGGAAAACTTATTTATTAAATTTGTGATATGAATTTGAACTTGATAATATTGTTATATTTGATTTATGTAGTATTTGTTATTATTGCTGATATGTTGATTATAAATTTTTATTAATTTAATAAATTTATGAATTTGAATATTTTTGTATGATAAAATGTTGTATTTGTTATGATATTGTTGATAAGATGTATTCATATTTTTATTTATGATATTTATGTAAAATGATTTGCTTGTGTTATTATGTATTTAATATTGTTTATTATATATTAATGATTGTAATCATTATTTTTATTATGTGTGTTATGATGAATGGTATTATGATGTTATTGATAAGGATTTTATTTGATAATATGTATTGATGGTTATTATTATTGTCTAAATTTTTACATTTGTGAATGAATTGTTAAATGACAATTGATTTGTATGTGTAATCTGATAAATATTAGTTTAATGTGTACATATTGGTTTTATGCTTTGATATGGAATTTACTATTTAAACTTGATTATTTGATTTTTGATTTGTATTTTATGATAATGATATCTAATGTTATTTTGGTAATTGTGGGAATGATATATTTATTTGGGGTATGATGAGTTATATATTTTACTATAATAATGTGATTTTTTGTTATGTGAGTTTACTTATGATATTAAAACTCTTGATGTATTATTGTGTTATTGTATAAAATGATATTATTTGTATTGAATTTGATGTATGAGATAATATATTTATAATTTGATGTATGGTATTTACCTTTAATTGTTTATGATTAAATTGATGATTGATAATTTGTTATTGAATTAATGAATGATTGTTATTTAAATGATATGAATGTAATGAATATGTAACTATGGGATGTTTATTTAATATGTAAATGTACTGATTTATGTTATTTTAGTAAATGTAATTATTTTATGTATGTATTAAAATGATGATTATAATTAAATTGATTTAATATAATGTATTTTATATTGAATATTGATACTTTATAATGTTTAATTTAATTAAAATATATTAATGGATGTTTTGAATGATATTCATGATTGTGTTGTGAATATATTATGGATTATGATTGGTTGTGTCATTATATATTTTTATTATAAATGTGTATGTTATTGTATTGTGTATGTGGTTAATTATAATATAAAATTGATGTATTTTTTATTGATATTTTTATCTGTAATGTTTAATTTGATGTATGTGATATATGTTATTTATTATTATTTGATGAATTAAGGATTGTGTGTTATATTATTTTGATATGTGTAAGTCTTTGTGTTTAAACTGTTGTTAATGAATTGTATGTGTTAATTGTTTGATTATATGCTTATGATGAATGTATTGTATTGATGTTTTAATAGGGATAATGTATGTTTGTGTATTTGGAATTGATATAATGTATGTGAATTGATTAATTGATGTATTGTTGTTATATTGATGATTATTTTTTTTAATGTTATGATGTGGTGTTGTTTGTTTATTTGATAGAATATAATTATGTGGATGATTATATTGGTTTTTATTTAGTTTTTTGATTGTATTTTTTTTTTATATTTATAATGTTTATTCTTTTATGTAGTTGATTTTGTGTATGAGATTGTGACTTAATAATGTTATATGATTGTATGAATTGTTATATAATTAATTATAGTTTTTTTTCTTTTGTAAATGAGGTGATTTAATGTTATTAATATTTGTTATTGATTAATTATTTGTTGTATCTAAAATATTATTTGTTTGAAGTATGTTGATTAATGAATTGTGTTGTATTTATATTTGTATGATATTTATGATAATTATGATTTAATATAATAAATTATAGAGTAATTGTGTAACTTATATACTTAATAATTGTGTGTATTAAATTGACCTGATGTATGGTTGCATGATATTATGCATTAATTGTATTGCTTTTGATTGTTGTGTATGTTGTGATTTTTTGGGGTTTTGTATGATATGAATTGATATGTATGTGTCCATTGATATATGAATTGATTTATAGAATGTATTTATATGATGTAATGTATTGATGTTCGTGAAATGTATTACTAATGATAGTTGTTTTGTTATTGAATTATGTGGTATGATTTTTGGTTTTGAATTGTAAGATGTAATTTGATTGATTATATTTTGAAATTGTGTTAATTGAATTATTAATGTAATAACTTTAATTATTTTTAGTAATGAATATTTATGTATTGTTATTTAATTAATTTGTGAATGCTACATATTTTGGAATGATTATTTACTGTGTATATTTGTAGTAATGAATGGAATATGTTTATAAATTTGTAATGAATTATATGTATGTGATGGAATGTGGTTAATTGTGATTGATAAATCAAATATTTTATACTTTTGTTTTTGTGATCTTGATTCAATAAGAAATGTTAAGTTATGTGTTATGTTTGAGATAATGTTTGAATTTTTTTTTTTTTTATTAATGTAATGAGTTACTTGTTATAATTGTAATGGCTGTATATATGATATATGGTAATATTTATATTTTATTATATGTGTTATAATCTTTGATTGTGGAATAATATGATGTGAATTGATATAATATTGTATAATTGTTATTGATGGTTTGATATTGGATTATTGATATTGAATATTTATAAAATAATGATGCTTATTTTTTGAGATGTTATGTATAGTAATCATTAAAACTTGTGATCATATACTAATTAATATTGATGATGATATTTAATAATATGTGATTGTTTTATGTTTTTTGATATTGGTTATATATGATGTTATTGGTTAATTATTTATATAAATTTGTTTTTGTTTGATCAAATTGGTGGAATAATTACGTAATTAATTTTATTATGTTTTATGTATTGTATGATAATATGGATTTTGTGTGTATTATGTAGGTGTATGGTGATGTTGATAATATTTGAAGATATTGTATTATGTGTTATGTATGTACTGTGGTTTATGTATGTTTTTATGAAGTTATTGTGTAAGAAATTATGATGTAATTTGCTATATAATTATTATATGAATTGATATGGATATGTATTATGTATGTTTAAATGTAATATATATTAATGATTATTATTTTTGTTTTATGATATTGTGTAATGATTTTTATATGATTGATATTTTTAACATTGATTAGTTGAAATATATATGTTTTTTTATGATTGTGTAAACTTTGACCTGATTTTATATATAAATGATTATTGGTGATACAATGTTATGAAATTGTGATAATGTTAATGAATTTTACACTTAAGGTATGATATTTTTAATTTATGATTATATCTGTATTTTGTTGAATTGATATTATTATATTAGTGCTATAATATATTTTATTTGAATATGTTGTTATGTATATGTAATAAATTGTTTATCTAATATGATTTACTTATTGTTTTGATTGGTTATATGATTTGAAAATGACTGTGATGCACTCGAATGAATGTGATAAACTATGTATAATGTATTGTGTATTATTAAATTATAATATTGATGTATGGTATCATGATTGTAATTGGTGAATGATGATGTTAATTAATTGTTATTGATGTTTTGTTTCATAATAAATGATTTATTTGTATGATATGGAAATTAATATTAACATATGTTCTGTTATTGTACTTTTGTATGTCATGATGTTTGTTATGATGTTATTTGTGGGATTGTTTATATTGTTTGTAATATGATTTTGATGTTTGAAACGTATATGAATGAAATATGTAAGTTTTTATTGATATCTTTGTATGAATGAATTGTATATGATGTTTGTGTGTAAAATTGAACATATGTATTTTTTATTATGATTTATGTTTATGGATTTTAGATTTGAATGAATGTGTGTTTATGATGTAACATTATGATTATTAATTTTACATGATGGAATTATATGTTGTGTTATATTATGTATGTAATGCAAAAATTGTTGTTTATGGTTATTATGCTATGGTTATTTTTTTATATTTTGATAAATGTTTTGAATTTATTATAATATTATTTAGTATATTACTTAATGGTCTGCTTAATATTAATTGTGTTATTGATGTGTTATTTGTTGTAATTTTAATTTTTTTTTTTTGATTGGGAATATATGTGAATATCGTGTTTTATGTTAGAGTTTGATATGCATTAAATATTTGATTAATGGTTGTACTATGTTATATGCATTTATTTGTTTATAAATTTTATAACAGTGATATTATTGATATATTGTGTGTTTATAATATAAAATTATATACTGTTTAAATGAAGACAATTTTATTTAAATTGTATATAGTATTATTTTACCTTGTGGTATGACATGATTATATTTTTTTTGTATTAAATTGTAATGTTATGATTTGTGATAAATATTTAGTGATTATTTGATTAATGAATATATTTGTTTATCTATGTTTGTGTATGTGAATTTGATTTGTGATGTATGATGATTGTAGTAGATTTATAGGTTGTGTTAGATTTGAATTGTGATTTATGTTTATTGATTCATTGAATGTATGGTTATTATTATTGTTATGATTTGTGATTTAATGATGATTATGTGTGTTTAATATGAATAAATTGAATGTGTGCTTGATCATTAATATTTATGATATTTTGTGTTCTAATTGAAGCATTATTAGAACTGTATGTTTGATGTGTATGCTTATGTGATTGATGTTTTTATCTATATATGATATTATATGTTATACTCTTGTAAAATTGATTATTGTAATGTAATGGAATGATGTTATATAATATATTTGTTTGATTGTGTTATATGTTAACTTAATTTTTATATTGAAATTGATTGATATTTGATAATAGGTATTTATCTTTTTTTATGTGTATATATATGTAACTATGAAGTTTTGTTGTTGTTATAAAATAATGATATGTATGAATGATGATGAATGTAATTGATTTATTAACTAATTTAAGTTTTAGATGTGATATAATTGATTGATTATGATATATGTATTTTGAATAAATGTTGATTTTTGATAATGTATAAAATTATATTTTAATCATATATTGATATGACTAAATTGTATGAATTGAGTGTTATTGATTGTTGTTATGTTGAATTATGTTGTATATATACATGTATTGGTTATATTTAAAATGATAATTGTTATTTGCATTTTTTCAATAATTTATGTTATTAATTTTGTATTATTGATTATGTACATATGTTTTGTAATTGAATTTTGGAATCATTTAATTGTTTAGTAATGTGTGTGAATGGAATAGTGATATATTTTGTGTGCTAATAAATGTTGGTGTAATTATGCAATGCTATATTGATTAATTTTTATTATTTTATG
The DNA here is from genome assembly GCA_026074375.1 of Tanacetum coccineum. Lineage (NCBI taxonomy): Eukaryota > Viridiplantae > Streptophyta > Magnoliopsida > Asterales > Asteraceae > Tanacetum > Tanacetum coccineum. The sequence continues at coordinate 31,470 of BQNB010032533.1, read as the reverse complement.
TATGATGATATGTTTCTGTATGTATGATTAAAATTTTATAATTATTTATATTTGTGTTATGATTAATGAATGATATAAAGATTGTTATGTGATTGATTTGATTGTTGAATGTTGTTGTCTTAAATAAATATTTTTTTAAGTATGTGAAATGTATGTATTTATGTATATGATGTGTTTATTATTATATGATGTGTGCTGATATGATAATATGAAAATTTTGTTTAAATGAAATGTGATTTAATTAAATATGTATATTCATGGATGTGTTATATTTTATGATTATGTAAATCTGATTTATTGTATATTATTATATTATGTAGTGATGTAATCATGTGTTTCATGATTTAAATGAGTGTTATGTTATGTTTGTGAAATTTGATGATTATGTGTTGTTGTAATATTTGTTATTGTTTACTTATTTTTATTTTATGATTTGTATTTTAATTTTTTTGCAATGATTTAATGATTATTGTTTGTGTATATGATTATTATGTAAAAAATGATGATATTTTAATATTTAAAATGCCGTGATACTGTTGATTTTTACTGTTGACTTTAATTATTTGTTAAATGTGTAGTTTAAATGTTATTATGAATTGTTTGATATGATATTTTTGTCTTTTATGAATTAAATGTGATGTGTTATATTTATGACTTGTATTTTTTTAATTTTGATTAATGTTTGTTTATATGTATTGAAAATATTTTATGATTGATTATGATTTTTTGATATATGATTAATGTGATATATATTGATTTTTATGGTATTGATATGATAGATATGGTATATGTATGTATTGATGTGATGCCAATTATATTTTATATGTTGATATAATTGTTGATATTATGGATGATAAATTATTGGTGTGATTAATGGTGTATTGTTTTATTTAATTTGTCTATATATGAATTTTATATTTGATGAGATTTTATTGGCTGTTATAATTTAATATTTTATTACTTTAATTATGGTTTTGTGATATAAACCGTTTGATGATTTTGATTATGTAATATGATGATATGTTTTGATATTGTAATATTTTTTTATTTGATTTTTATTTGGTTTGCTATATTGGATTTATTTGTGAATATAATTATGTTTTATAATCTGTGTGACTTTGATATGAATGATTTTTATTAAGTTGAACCACTAACCCATGTTTATGCTGATATTTATATGTATTTGTGTATTATTTATTAATTAATTATGATTGGTTATTGATGTGATTATTAATGAATTGTTGTTTATAGTATATCTATTATTATTAATTTTATATTTGGTTAAAATGTTGTTATATGTATATGTGTAAATGTGTATGATATGATCAATTATAATGTTTTAATGGTTGTAAATGATTTATGTAGATTGTGTTGTAATGTATGTAATGTTATGTAATTTATTAAGAATATGAGGATATTTAATATTGTAATGTTTATAAAGATGAATTGTGTTTTAATGTACATCCACAACCTATGTGTATATATGTATTTTATTGATAATTATAATTGATAAACTGATATTTGATTGATTAACAGTATTAATGATGATTATTTATTATTAATTATTTATGTGAAAATATACTATGTGATAAATTATGTTTAATAAATGAAATATGTTAAATGATGTGTTGTAAATGTGAGTGACAATTTTATTATGTAATAAATTTTTTGTTTTTGTGTGATGGGTCTGAATTTTTATACTTTGATTATTTATTATAAATATTAGTATATATTTATTGGATGTGTTGGATTAGATGAATGTAAAGTTTATTTTTATAATATGTACTGATTTGTGTGCATGTGATATGATATGAATTTTTATATATAATGTATTTATATATATATTAATTTTTATGTATAATTAGATGTTGTGATATATGTTATATTGCTGGAATCATTTGTAATATCATTGATTTTTGTGATATTATTTGGCTTTGTGATATTTAATATTTTATAAATATATGTGAATGTGTATTAATGAATGGTGAATGTGTGAATATGGTTATTGTTTATTAATGTGTTGATGTATGAAAAATTGATAAATAATATATGTATATGTTACTGTGAAATTGTAGTTATATTAGTTGGCTATGCTGTGATTGATTGACTGATATTTAAATTTGTATTATATTAAGTATTGTAATGTATATACTATCAAATATTTTAATGAGTGAGTTGATGTTGATAATTTAATTGGGAATTGTGTACAGTGTATCTGTAATATATATTCTGAATAATTGTTGTAACTGTATATTTGATGAATTTAGTGATATATTTATGATGATATTAATTTTAGTTTGATTGTTAGGATAGTTGTGTGAATGCTATGTTTGTTGAATGGTTAGAGGGTGTTGTGTTGAAATGAAGAAAGTTCATGGATTGAATGATATTGGATTGATTTAATTAAGTTTGAGTTGATTTGATGGTTTAATCGTAGTTTTTAGTTTATGATGTTATGTGGATGTATTGTCCCCCTCCCACCCCACCCCCGGGTGGATTTTTTATGATGGGGGATAGGGAGGAATGGTGTGGGAAGAGTGGGTGTGGGGATTGAGGTGGGGGGGTATGGATGGATGGGGGATGGTAGGACTTGGGGGTATTGGGGATGTGGTTTAGACTATTAATGATATGTTATATGATATTTGATATTCTAAAATATTTATGAGTGTGGGGATTGAAGCGGGTGTTGTTTGTTCCTGGGTGATTGTGATTATATTGTTGAATTGTGAAGTATGTTGAGATTTGTGATGTTATGTTGTTGGGATTGATTTATTGTATAAAGGATGTACTTATGTGTTATAATATGTGTATTTTGGTATTGTGAGGATTGAGACTACTTATATGTGTGGATTGATATATTTATAACTGTGAAGGAAGATTGTATTTATGATATTATGACTAATTTTTTATTGATTATTTATTGATGATATAATATTTCTATTTGCATGAATGTTTGTATATTATGAGAAATAGTATAAAATATTGATGAATAAGGCTTTTTTATTTGATATATATATGATGTTATTGTATTTATGTATTGTTCAATAGTGACTTGATATATTTTGTTATATATAATTTTGTGATTGTATATTGATGTATTATTGATTATTTGAACTGTATATGATTTGTGATTTGATATATTATTATTTTTGTTATTATATTTTTGATTGTGAATTAATAGTTATATGTTTATTACAGAATTATGTTATTAAATTTGTTGAATGTATGTGGGGTATGAAATATTTGATTTGTTATGATTATATTTATGATGTGGTGTAATTATTATGATTATATTATGTGTTATGAATTTGTGTTATGATTATGATGAGAAATTTATTATTATTTTATGTGTAAGGTAATTTGATATTAGACTGTAATGATGAAAGCTATGTTTATTTGTTATTATATTGTATTATGATTGCTTGAATTGTTTATGATCGTTTGTATGTTTAAGGTAAATGTGTATTTGTGTATTTATAGCATTATGAATATGAAATTAATGAAATTATTGATCAATACATTGATTATTAATTTGAATATATTTATTTTTTTATAATTTTGTAATTATTAATGTGTTTTTATGAATTTTTTTTCTAATGTAAATTGAATATTGATTTGAAAAATTTATATTGGTGATTTGGATAATTAATGATATAAATGATTATAAGATAAATCATTATGATGATTTGTTAATTTTTTTATGAAAATATATATTTATTATTGTAGTTAGTATGATATGTTTAATGAATAAATGATATATTGATTTGCTTGTAAATTTTAATGATTTGTTTTATGTTGATGTATGTTGTTTAGTATAATGTGTATGTATTAAATGTTAAAAAAATGTTTTTAGTAAATATGTACAATATAGCAAATTTAGTTGTATGAAAATTGTTGTGTGTATGATATCTTTGTGATGTTGTCTTAGGAGTGTATTTGTTGATTGTTTTATGTTTTAATGGATATTGTTATGAATGCATTGTATTATTTATGATACTAAATTTTTAATTTGAAATTGATAAATGAATGTATTTAATTTTTATGATTTCTATATTAATATATGTGATTATAATATGTTAAAGTGATAGGTATATGTATATTTTTTGATTATTGTATGATTATGATATTTTTTTTTAATTATTATGTTGCTGTTTTTAATTGATTCTGTTAAATCGTTGATAATTATTGAAGTTGTTAATGTAATGTTTGATGATTGATTTCAAATTATTAATGAATGAATATTGATTATGTAATTATAATATGATTGATATGAATTAATGTGATTTTAATGGTGTTGTATTTTTATAATTTGGAATTATATGTTATATGGCATGATATTGTTAATTTATATTTATTTATGTGATTGATAAATATATTACAATTAACATTAATTAATGTGTATAAAAAATTGATAATGATCATTGAATGATTATATTGAATTTGTTAGATCATTGATGTGTGCTGATTGTATTAATGATTTATAATGTTATTTGTTTAGTTTTTTGTATTGAATGTTTATGTGAATTTATGTTATTATGTTAATTATTTGTATTGTGTGTTGTGGATGAAAATGTAGACTATAATGTTCCGGCAGATGTTGATGATTGTATATGTTTAATTTGATGATTTGTATATGTGTTAAATTAAACATGATTTGTTTGATATATTAAATATGAATGAATAGTAAAGTGTGTAAAACTGTTGATGAAATTTTATTGTGTTGTTTGTGATTTGTGTATTAAATGATGTGATGAATATTATTTATATATTATATGTTTATTTGATATGTGTGAATTATATGTTATGTTTATGATTAAAAAATGCTGATGTTTATTGGCTTTATAATATTTAATTGATATTGAGTTAAATTTTATACTGATAGTATTTTGATATAATGACTTAATTTATAAATTGTAGAATCTTTGCCCACTGAATGGATGATTTTATTATATGATATATGTTATTTATGGTTATAATGATTATGAATAAATTGATGTTAAAGTATTAATATGTGTGTATTATTTGATATGATCTATGTAGATTTATGATGTATTAATTTGATGTATTTGTTGATATGTGCTTTTATGGTTGTTTATGTTAAATGATGTTATGTTATTGAATTATGATGACCTGTTTATGATGTTAAAAATGTGTAAATATGTATTTAATTTATGTTTTATTGATAATTAAGAGTGGATTGTTGTGATTTTTATGATAATAATTGATAATTGTATGTTTTTTATAATATTTATTTTATTTATATTTTATTTTACTCTTTTGATGTGTATAATTGATTATATGTAAATATTATGTATAGCTGATAAAATATGTATTATTGAATTATGATGATATTTGTTTGTAATTAGAATGATGTAAATATAATTGAAATATATTGATGGTGATTAATTATTAATTTGATGTTAATAATATGATTTTGAACATGTAATATATATGACTGTATAGAAATATTTATTTGATGTGATTTTAAATTATGTGTATTGTGATTAATGTTAATAAATTAATTAAAAATTATTTTGTTTTTATTGTGGTAATTGATTAATTGATTATTTTTGATAGTTTATATGTATGTTAATTTAAGTAAATGCTGTATGTTGATTAATGTGATATTGTTGTATTTATAGTGGTAATATATTATATGATGTGATTTTGTATGTTTGTTATTTGTTATCGATTTTTAATGATTTAATGATTAATTTAATTTAATAATTGGTGATGTTTTATTGATGAAATGTTTTATGTTGTGTGATGAATTATGTGTTTATTATTAATGTAAATGTGTAGTTAATGCAGTGAATATGTTATATTTGTTATGTGATATGATAGGATTGTGAGTAGTTTTGTTATTATCTGAATTATTGTTATTTGTGGTGAATATAGGATATTATTGTATATGTGTGCAGGAATTTGTTTATTGTGATATGATTTGTATTGAGGTATGATGGGATGTAACTTATGTGAAATGTATATGTATTGAATGTAAGGTAAATATTGATGGGGGTGGATGGGTTTTTGTAGGGGTTGTGTTGGGTAGTGTAGAGGATGAAGATGAGGTGATTTTGTAGGTTATGGGGATTAGGGGTTGGGAGTAGGTATGAGGTGGTTTTGGAGTGAAGGTGGTGTATATTGATATATGTAATTGATTGTTAATATATTTTGAGTTATTATGATTTTTAATATAAATATGATGATAAATTGCAAACATTATAATGATTGAAAATTAATGAATTTTTATTGAAATGATACTTTGATTGAATTTGAATGTATATTTTGATTGTTATGATATTTATAAAATTCTATTCATTATATATTTCTTAATTTGATTATTATTTTATTTTAAATATTCATTTTTGTTATATTGTGTTATGTGATTATATGTTATATATGTTTTTATTGTTATGTTTATGAATATAAGTTATTTATTATAAATGTGAATTTGTAATAATATGCAATTTGATGTGCTATTTATATTTATATTTGATAATATTTGATATGGGTATATTATTATTGTTGTACTTTGATTTTGTTGAATTTATATTGTACTTATGTGTTGATGATATGTTGGATATAATATATATATGCGAAGTTGGATATTTGAGGATCATTAATTCTGTTATGATTTATATATATTGACTATATTTAAATATTGACAGATGTTAATGAATGAATGATTGTAATGTATAGCTGTTAATTGATATGAAATTACTATGTAATGATGATTACATTATTGATTATTAAATGTATGTATTTTACAATTGATGTTATTAATTATGTATTTATTATTATATGTAATTTTATATTAATATCCTGTATGAAATTTTAATGTGTGTATTTTTATATTTGTTAATGAATTTTGTAATGTATTGTATTTATTTTTTATATATTTCATTGGATTTTTTTTGTTATATATATGTTAATGTATGATATGTGATGTATGTGATGATTGTATTATGTTAATGTGAATTTATTTTTGTTATATTATTATTAATATGATTGTATATTGAAATTGTTATAGTTATAGTTAATGTATTTATTTTATTTGTATGATGATATATTTTAATAATGTTAATTTTTTATATTAAATATAATGATTAATAAATTAATTGTATTGTGTGTAATTTTTTGTAAGAATTATGATTTAATACAATGAATTATTTGATAACTATGTGAAATGAATTTATAAATGTTATACTATTATGTTAGTGTGATTGTTATTGATATGTTTTTTGATGTATGTATATATATTATGATGTTATTATTTGATTATTATGTATGTCGAAATATGCTGTTTTGATTGTATATTTGGTTTTATTATGATATTATTAATTTGATTGATCATGTGATGTTTTTGTATAATTCTAATGATTTGATGTATGTGTTATGACTAAAATGTATATGTTTATGTTTGATGTTATTTTGTAATTTATGAATTTTTGTGATATGTGATGATTTGTTTGTGATAATTATGTGTGGTTTTTATTGTATTTAAAATGATTATTGTTTGTAATATTTTGTGATTGATGATAATGTTTTATTAATTATTGACTGTATATGTTTGTTATGATTGAATTGATTAATATAACAGAATTGTGAGTACTGTTTATAATTATGATGAAATTCTTTTATGTAATTATAATATGATTTTTTGAAAAATTGATTAAATATATGATTATTATTGTTATTGTATGATATGAAATTTATGATGATGGTTATGTTATAGGAAACTGATTAATGTGATGTATGATAAATGGATCTGCTTTTGTGTTTGTTGTAATATAATATATTGTATATAAATGTGTGAAGTGTGTTATTGAAGTTTATTAAGTTTCTTGGGATGAATATTTTATAATGATTTCTTATGTTTTGTGTATTTGTATGTATTACTGTATGTGTTTGTATTTATATAGATTGAATATTATATTATAATGTTATGATTGTATATTTGTTAAATTATGATATTTTTATATTATTTGTAATGTTGATGTGGGATTTTGGATTGATTGTATAAACATGAACTATATTGTATGTTAGGTATAATATATCACATTTTCTTATTGATAAAATTATTGTGATGATAATTTATTGTATGGGTTTATTAGTATGATTTGGATTGTGTTGTTTGTTTATTATGTGATGTTAATTGTTGTTAAATTAAATGTATGTGTGTTTTAATGGGGTGTTATTTTGTTTGATGATATAAAACATGATTGATGATGAATGATCATATTTATATTGTTGTGTGTATAATTATATTTTTGTTTTGATAATGAAAATATGATCAAAATTTTAGTGTTGTAATGTATATTGTTGATTTGATTGAATGTTTTTGACATATTGATATTATGATTATAAAAATATTAATATGTATTATGTTTTTTTTTTTTTGGGGTGATATGTATTGCATATGTCATTTATTTATTGTAATATGTTGTATGAATTGTTGATTATAATTTTATTAATGTTGTGATTTTATTTGTATGTAATTTTTGTATTGAATGAATTTGTGATTATTATATTTGATTGTGTGATCATTAATGATGAAATGTTATTAATATAATTGATTGAATTACTGTGTGCTATATTTGGATTGTGTAGATAGCTTAACAATTTATGTTTATTTAATAATGATATTATATTGTTATAAATGTTTATATAATTTTGATGTGATTTTTTGTAATTTATGATATTTGATATAATAATGTTATATAATGTTATATATGATTTTGATATTTTATTGATTTTTTTGTGTATTTTGTATGATATGTAAAACAAATTATGTATTGATTGTTAAAATGTAATGTTTTATGATAATGTATGTGATTTATTTAATTTGTATATGTTTTAATACTTTATGATGTGTATGATACGTTATTGTGATATTGATGTAATTATGATTTAATAGTAAATGAGTATATTTTTATTGATAATAATGTTATGATTGTTGAATATTCATTTTGATGTGTATGTGATTTGCAATAACTGAATTTATTGTATTTAATATATTTATCTGTGATGTTTATTATTATATATGTTGATGATGTGAATTGTGATTATGTATTCGATAATGTGATGAAAAAAATAATTTTGAATTATGATAAATAATATGTTAATATGTGTGTGATTATGTTATTGATTGTTTATGATATAAAATTGAAATTGTTGAATGGATGCTGATTGTGGTCTCTGATGTATATTATTTGTTGTTTGATATTAGGTTGCATATATTTATATATTTTGATTATTTTTTTCGGTTGAATTTAGTATATTGTATTGTGTAGGGGTAATAATTTATATGTTTATGATATTAATGTAATGCAGATGAATAATGAGTATTTATGATATTAAATTTTTATGAAAGATGATATTGTTGATATAAGTAAAGATAGTAAATTGTATATAACATGTAATGATGTGATTGTGAGCATTTTATGATTATGAATGACAATTAATATTGTTAATAATTGGTAAATATTAAATGGTGTAACAATTATCTATTTAATTGAATAAATTCTTTTAATGATGTGTTGTGTTGTATATAATGATATGAATTATGATTATATAGTTGATAGGTTTGGTACTAGTTGTATGAAAATGATTTTTAAAATATTGATGATAATAAATATTTATGATGAGTTTAGTTTATATTATATGCATCTTGATTATAATGTAATTGTTTAAAGATATATTTTAATGATTTTATGATTATTTGTGGATGATTATAATGCAAATGGAATATATTGATGGATTGCTTTGTGATTTTATTATGCTGATGTGTTATTTGTATGTTGATTAAAATGATTTGCTTTTTTGATTTAATATTTTATTTTTTGTTTTTTAAATAAATTGTAATTGTAATGTTGAATAATTGGTAATATGAATAAATCTATGTATGGATGATGTGTATTATAAAAATAATTATGTAAAACATGTATGATTTGTAATGTATTAATTATTTAATTTTATGATAATGAATGATAAAATTTATTTGTATGATTATGTATAATTGCAATTTTTATTTTGATTATGTATTTATTGATAAATATTTAATTTGCTTGTATTTACCTATTTTAACATAATTTAATTGTTTGGTGTATTTATACTATGTTTTGTTAATGATTGTATGTTGGAATTATATTTATGAAATGAATGAATATGATATGATGAATTTTGTTGTTCATGAATTATGATTTATGTTTGTTAGAATTTTGATATGTATTATATTTAATGATGATTTAATGATTATGACATTGAATTTTTTTGAAATTTATTTAATATTGTATATGTGATTAATTTAATGTTTATATATGTAACAATTTTTTATAATATGTCATGAATAAATTATGCATTAATTAAAATTGTTTTGAAAAATTGTTTTGATGTATATGTTATCTGATATGATAAATTTGATAATGTTTTTATTATGATTGTAATACTGATTTATGATATTATTTTTCTGAATTACTTATTATCTAGAATCTTATGATTTCATTTGTGATGTATTAATATTATTTGTATGATGATATTTGTTGTATGATTATAATGATATTATATTGTATTATTATATTAATTTACTTTTTAATAATTGATATTTGTTGTTTTATTAATGGTGTTATAAAGTAATTTTATTATTTTATATTATTTATGTTTTATATATGTATCTATTATATATTTGTTTGAATGTTTAATTGTTGTTATAATGTATATGTTTGTGTAATATGAATTGATTATTACATCGTTGATCTGATTTTTTAAATTTGAACTGATATATGCTGAATTATAATTTTTTTAAATATTATATATTGTATATGATTGATGTTATGATGAATTGATTGTATTATAACATGATTTGATTTTTTGATGAATAATTTTTATTGGTGTGATGTTATTTTTATTTATTAATTTTTTAATTAAATGTAATCATGTGATTGTATTAATTGTTATTATGATTAATTGTATATGGGTTATGTGTGTATGTTTTGTTTATCATTTGTTTTATTATTTATTAATTATGCTAATATGTATTTGTTATATTGGATTATGTTATGTAAAATATTTATTGTACCTATGCTTGATTTATGGTGATGTAAATGTGGTTACCTGACTGTTTTATTTTATGACTGTATATTTGTATATAATGTATTATATGATGTAATATGTGATTATAATATTATGTAATTTTAATGAGTGTGTTGATGCTAGTATATGATGTCTCATGTTATGTTTGAGATTTATATGTAATAGAAGTGAATGTTATAATTGAGATGATGTAAAAAATGAATTGTATATATGTAAAATTAATGTTTATTTATGATGATTATATTATATATTTTGATATATTTTTTAATAATATATATGTAATGATTAAAGTAATTAAATGATTACTGTTATTGTTAGAATATATTGTGTTTATTATGATTGATACCGTTTAGATTCAATTGATTAATCGTATTTTTTGATAAAAATTATGTATTGTAATATTTATTACGTATTTATTTATATAAATTGATATAATATATATTGATTTATCTGTTTTGTCTTTTATAATTATATTAATAACATGATGTAAATGGTTTGATTGTATGATCCATAGAATAATATTTGTATAATTATATGATTTATGTATATATATTGATATATTGAATGTGAATTAATATTTAAATAAATGTAAGATTGAATGTTATTTAAAATGTCTAGAATGCGTGATACTAAAATTTATTATTAATATTTATATTTATATTATTAATGTAATGTTTGGTGAATTGCTATATTTATTTAATTATGTATATTTTGTGATGATAAATTTGTGTATTATTGTTTAAGAATTCTATTATAATATTTTATATTTTGATTGAATGTATGAAAATATTGTATTGACTGTAATTGGAATTTGATGTATGATATTTATGTTGTGTATGATAGTTATGAGTGTATATATTTATTATGAATATTATGTGTATGGATCTTTAAATTTATTGTGATGTGAGTGATGGTTTATTATATTTAAGTGGAATATGATTATGATTAATAGGGTGAATGAGCGAATTAATGTAGTCTGAATTTTGATGTTGTTTATGTTGTGTAACTGTGTATGAAGGTATGTGTAGATTTTATTTGAAGGTTTTTGTTTTTTATCATGTTTATTTGTTGTTGTGAATGGTATTAATACTGAATTACTTGATTTTATTTATATGATGCTATCTATTGATTATGTATATGTGAACTGTATTATCATTTTGGTTTGTATTGTTTATGTCTGTGTATTAGTTTATTATAATTTTTATTGTTTAATGATTGAGTATGACTTAAATGAAATTATTTAATATTTTAATATGAACTATTGGATAATCTATTTGTTTGTTTGTTATTATAGTTGATTATTGAATTATGAAGTTTGATATGTTTGATACTAGTTATGTATTGATGTTTGTGTATTAATTTAAATTATATTGAAGTTTGTTAACTGTATTATTTTAATGAATATATGGAATCTATTCTGTTTTATTTAAATTTGTGTATTATGATTATTGTTATTGTATGATTTTTTGTATTTTTATAGTCTGATTGATTGATGAATGAGTGAATGGTTTAAATGAATTGATTTAAATGTATTGTATTTATTGTATGATGAATTTGATTTTATTCGATTTTTGGATTTTTATTTGTGAAGTAATAAAATGGATATGAAAAATTATTGAGATCCTTACTAATATGGGATGTGAAGGATTTAATTGATTTGTAGGTATGTGTGTATAAAAATTATGTATGATGATTGAGTGATTTTATTTTTATATTGTTATGAGTTTATGTTATAAAAATTTTGTAATATGTCATAGTGTATTGTATATTTATGTTATTGATGTATTGATGATAATATTGATAATTTGTTTGAAATTTTTAATTACGTTTATATGAATGAATATTAATATATTATTGTAAAAATTATTTTTGATGATGTGAATTATTGATTCTATAATATTAATTTAATTTATGTATTGTATATTGATAATGATTTTGTTTTTATGATATTATATATGTTAAATTGATATCTTTATGAATTATATGATTGTTATTGAATTATTTATGATTTGATTGTTACTAATGATTGTTATTTGGTATATATATTTTGGTATTATATGTTGATATGTTTATTGATCTTTATTGATGTATTTAAATACAGATATATTATCGTTGTAATTATATGTTTTATTATTATTAATTAAAATTAATATTGTTAAATATGGATGATGGCTATTGATTTATTTTTAATATTGTTTATTCTTTAAATTTGTGATGTTTTAATGAAAGAATATATTATATGATTATTTGATTATATTTATGTATTTAAATATTTGATATGTGATAGTGAATGCCTAATGTTATGATGATAATTGATAAAAATGATATTGTATGATTTGTAATATTATGTATATGATATATATATGAATTGTATATAATGATTTGATAAAATGTATTATGATGAAATAATAATTGTGATAAATTAATTGATTATAATATTTTTTATGATTATGATATACCCACTTAATTATTAATGATTGTATATATTTGAATATTGTATAAATTGTATAATGATTGTATTTTTATGGTGTTTATGTTTAATATATTATGTATATTTTATGTATGTAGTGATGTATGTTATGTGTGATTATTGAAATATGATTTAAATTTAAATATATGTTGGATTTTGTTTAAAATTTTATTTGATTTGTTGTTTATGATATGTTAATATTATGTGGTTGATTGTTTATTATGTGTGTATTGTGTATTTGCATGTATATGAAAGATATTAATTTTGTTATTATGAATGATATAATGATTTTGAAAATGATTCTTATATGTTATATTTGATATGTGATTTGATTGTTTGGTGTATGTTGTGATTTTAAATTATATATTTGATTATATGAATATTGTTAAACTGATGTATGCTTATGTATTATGATATTTGATATGAATTATTTCATGTCTTTTAATTGACGTAGTCTTCTTGATCAGTTATCCAACTTGAATCATTATAACCTTCTAATACTGATGGATCTTCGCTGTATTCCAAACCATAGTCTATGGTTTTCTTCAAGTATTTAAATACTCGATTTACAACATCCTAATGTTCCTTGCCAAGACTATTAGTATGCCTACTTGATTTTTCTACGGCATAAGCAATATCAGGTCTAGTGCACGTCATGTCATACATAAGATTACCAATAACCTTAGCGTACTTATTTTGTGCCAAGCATCTACCAGTATTGTAAGTTAAATTTAAAAACAATAAATTTCTTACTTGTGCGTCTTTCGTGAAGAAGCGTTCCTTGAGAGCTTTCCAAAGTTCCCTAGCACTGGGATAATTTTGATATACGTCCAAGAGTGGATCCGGCATAGCATTGGGGATGTGGCCACGTCGAATGAAATCGTCATTTCCGAACTTGAGAAATTCACGGGATTCAACCAAGGTTTCTTTTGCCAACGCTTGAAACTTTCACCATCGAAAAGGTCTAACTTCACGATGTCAATTGACATTTGTATCAAGTTATTGGACGCCATCTTGATTCGAAATTTGCTTTAAGATTGTTAGTTCCGGGGTTTGATAAAGATGGTTTATGATATTGTGTTTCGTACTACTACTTGTTACTTCAAGGCGAGTTCTCTCTGTCCTTAAAGCAATTTCGCCCCCACCTTTCTTTCGAACAATCATGTTTCGGGTTACCGGCGAATTGCCTCCCAAGATACAATGAAGCAACATATGTAGCAATTATCAACACTACATGAAGTGGTAATAATCCGGATGAACTACCGAGTTATCGAGGATTCCAAGACACTATAAATAAAAATTCTATAACACTATTATTTATAGCAATCGAGTATGCTAAAAGAGAGGGTTTGTATGTGTTTTTTGTGTGTTTTGGATGTTAAAACGATGGAATATTGCCACTATATATAAGCAGCCTCGTGGCCATTCAAACAGTCACAATGGTTGACAAAAAAGTGTGATTAGCGATGGTTTAGCGACAACTTAGCGACAGAAAAAACCGTCGCTAATTAGTTTCAACAAGAACAGTCGCAACGCTTGGCATAGTGACACCTTTTTGACAGATATAATCGTCACCAAAACGATTAAGCGTGTCTTTACATTGTGATGGTTCATTAGCGACGGTTTTGTGACAGAAAAACTGTCACTAATATCCATTTCGTAGCAAACACCAAAACACAACAAAGCTCTCTTTTTCTTCCTAAGATTCAACCCAAATGACTTATGGTTCTTTTGAAAATAATTACCCAACATTATATAAGTTTATTACGATATGGTAAACTAATATAAACCGATAAGTCTCAAAATAAGCTAGAAAATTGGGGATTATGAGATATAAGCCGAAATCAAATAAGCTTCATAAACCCATATATAAGCAGAAACAAACACCCCTGGGCATAAAATATAATCAGGTCTAGAAAATGAAACGTAAGCTCATTTGTTTTTGGCTCTAAGCAAGTGAGATGAACTCAAAAGATAGAAAAATGAAAAAAATAGAAATAGGTGAACTCGGATCGCGTGACGATCTTACGAGTTTACGTGCGATCCGACAATCTTACGTACGATCCCACCCCAGATATATGCCGATCTTACACAATCTTAGATAGTAAACACGTAAGATCGTACAATCTTACGAGTTTACTCGCGATCTTGACAGCCTTGGAATTAATGTTAACCGAATTATTAAAAGATTTGACTTTCTACATCTCTTAATGTTAACCGAATTATTTATTGAAAGATTGACTTTTTTAACATATGCACGACAAATTAAATACGCTTAATTTTATGTAAATAATTTGCTTTTAAAACTTTTATTCATCACAAATAAAAGCAAATTTTATGTAAAGTACTTTCTACATCACTTAGGGGCCGTTTGTTTTAGGGGTGTAGAATGAAAGAATGGTATCATTGTTTGATACAACCGTTTGGTTTGTGAAAATTTATAGTAATGGAATTTAAATGGTGTCAGAAACCCCATACCCTCATTCCTGGCAAGATGGGTAACTTTCATAGTTTTTGTTCTTCTCTCTCATCTAATATCATATTCTTTGTTATTTAAAGCTTTTTATTATTTGTTTTTTTGTCTTTATTTAAAAAGTAATATTATATTTTATTTATTATATTTAAAAAATAGTAACGGGCCCACCTTATAAAATCTAATACCCATATCATATTATTATACCAAACAACAATATTAACAATGATATCTTTATTCCCATTCTACCCATATAACATACCGTTACCGATTGTGATTCCTTATAACATACCAAACGCACCCTTAGTGACTTTTGACTCAAAACTAGTACAATGGTGGGCCACTCCCTTTCTTACACTTTTTTTTATTATTTATTTTTTAGTTTTCTTCTTATAAACATGTACCCAACACTTTTTTAATATTTATTTAATATTTAAATAATACTACATTCCAAATTTATTCCGGATCAAAAACATCCTAATGTTCCTTGCCAAGACTATTAGTATGCCTACTTAATCTTTCTACGGCATAAGCAATATCAGGTCTAGTACACGTCATGGCATACATAAGATTACCAATAACCTTAGCGTACTTATTTTGTGCCAAGTATCTACCAGTATTGTAAGTTAAATTTAGAAACAATAAATTTCTTACTTGTACGTCTTTCGTGAAGAAGCGTTCCTTGAGAGCTTTCCAAAGTTCCCTAGCACTGGGATAATTTTGATATACGTCCAAGAGTGGATCCGACATAGCATTGGGGATGTGGCCACGTCGATGAAATGTCGTCTGTTTTCGACGTTGAGAAATGCAACGGGATTCAACCAAGGTTTCTTTTGCCAACGCTTGAAACTTTCACCATCGAAAAGGTCTAACTTCACGATGTCAATTGACATTTGTATCAAGTTATTGGACGCCATCTTGATTCGAAATTTGCTTTAAGATTGTTAGTTCCGGGGTTTGATAAAGATGGTTTATGATATTTTCAAGGCGAGTTCTCTCTGTCCTTAAAGCAATTTCGCCCCACCTTTCTTTCGAACAATCGTGTTTCGGGTTACCGGCGAATTGCCTCCCAAGATACAATGAAGCAACGTATGTAGCAATTATCAACAATACTCGAGTGGTATATAATTCGGATGAACTACCGAGTTATCGAGGATTCCAAGACACTATAAATAAAAATTATATAACACTATTATTTATAGCAATCGGGTATGCTAAAAGAGAGGGTTTGTATGTGTTTTTTGTGTGTTTTGGATGACAAAAACGTTGGAATATTGCCACTATATATAGGCAGCCTCGTGGCCATTCAAACAGTCACAATGGTTGACAAAAAAGTGTGATTAACGACGGTTTAGCAACAACTTAGCGACAGAAAAAACCGTCGCTAATTAGTTTCAACAAGAACAGTTCGTAACGCTTGGCATAGTGACACCTTTTTGACAGATATAATCGTCAGTGCCAAAACGCACCAATTTAGGCGTGTCTTTACCTTGTCGATGGTTCATTAGCGTAGCGGTTTTGTGACAGAAAAATCTGTCACTAATATCGCCATTTCGTAGTAAAAACAAACACAACGCAAAGATCTCTTTTTCTTCCTAACATTCAACCAATGAGCTTTGTTGCGTTTTGAAAATAATTACGTGTAACTTATATTAAGTTTATTATCGATATGATAAACTAATATAAACCCATAAGTCTCAAAATAAGCTAGAAAATTGGGGATTATGAGATATAAGCCGAAATCAAATAAGCTTCATAAACCCATATAAAAGCAGAAACAAACACCCCTGGGCATAAAATATAATCAGGTCTAGAAAATGAAACGTAAGCTCATTTGTTTTTGGCCCTAAGCAAGTGAGATGAACTCAAAAGATAAAAAAATAAAAAAAATAGAAATAGGTGAACTCGGATCGCGTGACGATCTTACGAGTTTACGTGCGATCCCACAATCTTACGTACGATCCCACCCCAGATATATGTCCGATCATTACAACCGATGTTTCTTGTATCATTGTTGGCACCGTAAGATCTGTCTAGATGTTACGATTTACGAGTTTACTCGCGATCTTGACAGCATTGGAATTAATGTTAACCGAATTATTAAAAGATTTGACTTTCTACATCTCTTAATGTTAACCGAATTATTTATTGAAAGATTGACTTTTTTAACATATGCACGTACAAATTAAATACGCTTAATTTTATGTAAATAATTTGCTTTTAAAACTTTTATTCATCACAAATAAAAGCAAATTTTATGTAAAGTACTTTCTACATCACTTAATGATAACCGAATTATTTATTGAAATTTCCATTATTTTTAGCATGTCAACAGCTAAATTAAATGAAATCCCTACAAATTAATAATTTGATTTTAAGTAGATTGACTTTTTTTTCTTCGAATGTTGCACATTCAAAGTGATACAAGAACATTTCACTTTGGAAAAAGATCCTCTCAAGTTTGTTTTCAACATGATAGGTAAAGTTGTATTCAATGTGAGGAGTGCATAAAAAGTGGGCCCCTAATTTTGATTAAAAGAAAAACATTTATCAATTTATCTTGTATTTGATTGGCTAACATGACCTATCATGTTGAAACCAACTTTAGAAGCATTTTTGTTTCATCAGGATCATCACGCCAGCTTCAAAGTAAGCGGATATGAGCAACCATGAGAAGGAAAATGTATGTCGTAATCAGATCGAAAACATAATACAATAAACGGTACGTCTATCATCAACTTTAATCTTTTATTATGTCGTTTTGTTGAAGCTTTTACCATGTATTCTTAATTCATTGTTTTCCTAAAAATGTTTCAGTCACACCATGAAACAACTCATGCAACACAAAAGACTAAAACGGATAACATATTATGTAAAACACAATTAAGTACAGAAGATTATGAAAGTAGCCCGCTCATCGGGCGGGTTATACAACTAGTAATATATATACGAAATCATTTTGTGTGTAAACTAATTCAACAAGATCCTTTATAAACGAATACATATGTGATCAGTAAGCTTTATGAAATGATTATATGCATGAATACTACCGATTCATCAAATGAGTATTAATAATTATATAATAAGATACTATACTGATTAAATAAGATAGTGATTAGTTATATATAACTAAATATTAAATGGTTGCGTAATTTGTGTAGATAATCTAAAACGGGAGTAAGTTGTGTTTTCGAGTACGCGTTGATTTGCTTTTAAGGTACAAATATTCTATTCTTTCTTTTAAGGATTCTTATGACATTCGATTCGTATCTATTTGCACCTTTGAGATCCCTATATATGTTTCCTTAGTTTTTTATTCGTAATTCGTTTGCTACATATTTGATAATTTGATTGAACCCTTGATATCGTTTGACACATGCTTTATTTGATATTGCCATGATATGAATTTATCCGTTTTGTTTAGACATGATCTTCTTTGGACATAATATGTATCGTTTCGATATGCTATATGAACCCTTTGTTCTGTTCTGATGCCCGAGCTATTAACTAGCCATGGAGGTACCATGGCCGCGTCACTGAGGCACCAATGGCATGACACTATCTGTGGCGGTATGATTAGTCCACGGCGTCCCTATTTGTTTTGTGCGCTCTAATATGCACTTGGCCATATATGTTTGGTTTGATTTGATTGATTGGGGGGGTTATAGATGCAACCTAGGTACTTTGTTCAGTTCAGTTTTGATGCATGATTTAGTGTGGTGCCAACACTCCATTGCACATTTTGTTTCGGTACATGTGGAGATTGCAACTCCCTTGTACACATTGCTATGATATATATATGATTATTTGGTCTAAGCGTGTGACATGCTTTATACATTTGTTTCTAGCTCGTGGGGCATTTTTACATGTTTTGTTTGGCTACTTATTCGTTCAGTTCGGATGATATATGAAATCTTTGATACCATTTCGTTTACTTATCTATATTTGATCTACCCGTTTCGTTTATATATGTTGACTAAGCTCAGCCGCATTTCTTTTCTCCGCAGCAGGTAATAAGAGGGAAGCTAAGTTATGAGTGAAGAGTGCTTGAGCTCTTAGTGGACCGATTTGATGATAGCTTTCCCATTTATACTTGGAAGTTGAAATTGTTTTTCGCTTAGACTTTGGAGATTGAAATTATTTTCGTTTGGAAGTCATGATGTACTTGGCAATTTATTTCCTTAGTTTTCTTGGTGAACGTTGTTGAAACATTTTATGAATAAAGTATTCCGCTTGCGTTTGTTTTGATGTCATAAGTATGACATTTGACCCATTTTCGGGTGGGGCGTTACAGTTTTAGAGCAATATTACTTGGTATCGTTGGAATGAAGAAGACTGGAATTCAAGTGATCTGTAAAAAGAACTTTATAATGTTTGATATCAGGACTACCTTTTTATTAATCATCAGTTTTACAGTTTTCTTCATGACAATGATCTATATCGAGATATTGATTAAACAAAGAAACTATAAAGGTAAAAAAAGTTTTAGAATAAAATTGTATCTATAAAACAAAATCTCTACTTGTTTCCTTAACAAATTAAAACGAGTAACACTTATATTTGTCTTAAGACGAAGGATTTATCAGACAATCTTTTATTTAGGCTAATAATACAACGTTTATTCTTGTAATGTATGCAAGTGTTTGAAAACGATATCAACAACATTTTCCTTTAGCTTTCCTACACTTGGTGACACATAAATCCTCATTGTCCCAGCAATAATTGGTACTACAACAACACCACCCCTTAATGTCCTTTAAATGACACCTTGTGGGGCAAGGCCCCGGCCCTGAAATTCCAACTTTTTTTATGTCTCTGGTATCGGTTTTGCTACCTATAGATGTTACAATGAAAATAATTGTTACATGTTCATGTAAAAGAAGATGCAACCTGGAAAAGGAATACAACGACAGAAACTTACACTCGTGACTCACGAGCAATACAAGAATGGCCATACAAAAGGCTATCCTGTGTAATTCAAGGAGCTTTGCCATTGTATGCTGGGTCTTGCTTTAACTTTTTTACTTCTTTTTGGAAAAGAACGATCTATGAAGATGATTCTTTTCCTAGTTGAAAACTGTAGAGATATTCAGTAACAATAATCGACATAATATGCATATTTATATGAGCATGTTGGAGTTTTTTGAAGAGACGAAATGTTCATGAAGATGTCTTTTTCATATGGATTTCAGTTATCGTCACAAAGATCAGGAGACACATTGTTTTCATGATTTAGAAAGAAGATTCACTTGAAATCGAGTTATGGTCACGGAATTATGCTTCACTATCTATACTTACATTATAATGGAAATTTAGAGTAGGAATTGAAAGTTGAAAAATGTACAAGCCTTGAAAACTAAATGTACAAGCTTTGAAAACTAAAAATCTTGACATTAAATGTGTGATGAAAAACTTAGAAATGTACAAGTCTTAAAAACTAATAATATTAACATTACATGTGTGATTGTTAATTTCATTGAATGATAATTGTTAATTTGAAAGTTCAAATTAATAGCCTCATGCCTATATAAATCTATTATACCCATGACACAATTCTCATTCACTCAATTCTTATTCACTCCTCTCTCTTCTCTAACCACCGTCGGCTTCCGCCGCTCGCCACCGTCGCTAAAATATTTTTAGGTATTTTTTAATATTTTAATAGATTTATATGATTTGGCATGTTTTGAGGGGTTTTTGTTATATATTTTGAAGGTTTATGTTTTCAAATGTTATTTTTATAAATGGAACGAGTGTTATGATAATGAAGATGAACTACAATCATTTAGGCATAAGGCACGACAACAAGATAAAGTATAGGAGGAACGTGAAGAAAGCTGTTGGATTCCGCATCTTCGCACCGGTATATTCTATCCGAAAGGTCATGAAGGGGTGATGAATGAAGTTCCTGATGGTGCTGCAATCTTTGCATCCAGTTATTGGCTTAGGAACAACGACATGTATCGAGTTTAATTACTCTTATCAATATTTTAGGACGACAATAAACGTTACATTTAAAAGATACATTTTTACGTGTGTATGGTACTCGTGTTATGTAACTTTTATAGACTAACATTTAAAAGATACATTTTAGTCTATACATAATTATTCTAGGCGTGTCATATTTTAGTATGTTTATTTTAGACGTGTTATATTTTTGGCATGATTAGATTTTCATTAATCTCTATTAGCTGGATCCTTAGATGTAGCATTAGTCTTGAGCTCAAGTCTTATCTATCTATATCTATACTTCTATACTACATTATAAAGCATTTTTCACACATTCTTGAAAAGAGTAGGATGTTGAAAGTTGAAAAATATACAAGCCTTGAAAACTAAATGTACAAGTCTTGAAAACTAAGAATCTTGACATTAAATGTGTGACGAAAAACTTAGAAATGTACAAGTTTTGGAAACTAAATGTACAAGCCTTAGAAACTAATAATCTTGACATTAAATGTGATTGGTAAAATTTGATGACTTGACAAAAATATCTTGGCCGGATTTAATGACATTAAATGTGTGATTGGTAACTGATTTGTAATATGGAATTCTTTGTGGCTTATAAATACAAGTTGACCCGTTTTTCAACCAGAACCGGTTGAACCTGTTGGGTCGAACCGGGTTTCAAAACATTATGTTTAATCTCCAAACCATCAAACTTTTATTATTTTTTGTTTATAACCTATAAACTTTTTTTATCACTACAATTATTTACCGCTAGGAATTCCCGCCGCTATGCGCGGGTACTCGTCTAGTTATACAAAAAGAAAATTTAAGCATAATAGCAATGTTTGTCATTTATTTTATGGTTTTTAAAGTAACTGGAAAGATCTTAATATCAATAATGATCTTAATATCAATATTGGTTTTTAAAATATTACAGAGTATAGTTTTCAATATCTTTGTTCTCTCATGATCTCACCTCATATTATGAAATAGATGGTACAGAGTGTGAAAAAAGTTTATCATTTTAAAAGAAATTATGCATTAATAAAATAATTCCTTAACAATGTTTCTATCAAAAGTTAAAGAATACGATTGACAATTTTTTTCTAATGTAGTTTCTAAAAAAGGAGACATATTTTGTATTTAGTTTCAACATGGCATGAGTTTTAAATCACTCATGTATTTGTGTTTACGTACGTATGTAAAACGTGTTGAAGAAAGGATTTGAGATTGTTGTGTGGTTTGGTTTTCTTGTTGAACGGTAAGGACCTCATGGTATGATTGAGATCATGAAGCTCGGGTAACACTTAAACAAACCATCTTTGTAGTGTGTGTGAGTTACTGTGTGTAACAGTTGTGCCAAGTGTATGAACTTACTTGGGGAAGTTGTGAATGCTTTCTATCTATAATGAAGCATTAGCGTTTAGAGATAAACTATTTGGGGAGTGATTAAAGGTTGTGGGGAGGCCACGCATTGATCATCTAGCGAGGAGAGAAGGAGGACAGGTGTGAACATTCTCCTTGGCTCGTACAGTTTGGTGCTGGTTGTGCGCCCCACTTTCAGGTCGATGGTATATCCTTAACCATTAGTGATAGTTGAGGGACAACGGTCTCCTACATGAGTACTCATGCATAGGAGATAAGTTACCAAGACAAGTGTGGCATGGGTTTGTGAGTGAGGCGCCGTCAGGTGAATGCTGACGGGCTCTTGTATGGGACTTGAACGAGGTGTGGGGGGGGGGTATTAGTGGCTTGGCGTAATATTGATATGATATCAAGTCCCCCCCCAGTATAGTATTAGTTCATGTACAACTGATATGATGTTGGAAAAATAGTTTCGCGTTATTTTTAACAATTTTACTACGTTTAAAATGTTAAAACAACAATCAAGTTTGAC
This sequence comes from Tanacetum coccineum, assembly GCA_026074375.1. Taxonomy (NCBI): domain Eukaryota; kingdom Viridiplantae; phylum Streptophyta; class Magnoliopsida; order Asterales; family Asteraceae; genus Tanacetum; species Tanacetum coccineum. The sequence continues at coordinate 7,587 of BQNB010032533.1, read as the reverse complement.
AAGAAATACTTTTTAACACAAAATCACGACTAAACTCAATCGAACCTACACCAAATTCGATCCAAACCTCAATCGAATTTCATCAAGTCAATCACAAACCACAATCTCATCCAATCGAATTTCACTAATATGATCAAAACCTTAATCGAATTTCCACTACGTCATAACGAAATGAAATCCGATCAACAATATATGAATCGTGACTTGATTTCACAAACACGGTCACTCCTAATCCTCTATTGGCTCTGATACCACTTGTTATGTCATTTTATGTAATTGTATCACACATTTAGTAAGGTTAAGCACTTGAGAATTAAGGAGAGATAAGATGTAAAAGAAGTGAAAATTATAATAACAGAGAAAATGAAGGAATGGATTACAACTTATGTTTTTCACTTCCCTCCCTTTTAAGAAGAGATGATATTTATATTGTTTGCTAAAACACTCTTATTCTCTCTAATGACTATCTTAATGGGCTAAGTAACCTTCATTAGACCCATTAAGACTTTTACAAACTATTATAAACTAAATTACCTAAACAATAAAAGTAAAGTAAAACTACTTATGGCAATATAATCGACACTTTGTATATTCCTAACACTTTAGGTCGAGAATATCATAAAAGAAGTTAGACTTAGATCCTTCCATTGAAAATGTCATTTGCCTAGGAGCGTTCCGTAGAAAGACTACCAGCTTTTCAAGATAGAGTTGATACCATATGAGATTCGGTAGGTGATGTATCCTCTATTACAGATATGTATATCAATAACTCATAAGCAGATATACACAACACATCCATAACATAAAAACACATAGTTCAAGAAACATTATTTAACACACAAGTACTTTAAAAGTGCTTTTAAGATGTTAATGTTTCAACACACACAAAGTGTCCTAACATATTGTTTTTACAACCACGCCGAAGAGCTCCCAAGGAACCACTACTCACTAAGAGTCACAACCAATTCACTTCATCTCTTCCTAAGTTAGGACGTGACTCGAGCAATTTCCTCAACAACTGAAGTAAGTACTTTGAAATGTAAGTACTCTGAAGTTGTTGTCAAGGGGTTGATAGATCTCACGCATTTTCATACGGATATATTTTATGGCATTATCAGTTTTGGTGGTTATTCGACAACACTTACACTTAGTTGTGTGGGCATCATTGAATGCATCAACATTTCGGCTAAGGGTCTCGTTAATTTTGAAGCAAAAATCATTATCAACCAAGCATTTCTTAAGAAAGTCACAAACAATTTGGATATCACTTCCCGAAATATTATCTCAATCAACCATTGACTCCTTTTCTTGAATCATTTTTCTTTTTTCCCTTGATTGATTAGTTTGTTGAGTCATTTTTCTTTTTCCGTCGATTGATTGCTTTGTTAAGCTTATGTAAAAGAACACCTTGATCGAGGCTAAAGGCTAGATAAGCTTAATCATGAGTAGTTAGATTTTTTAAAATAACTAAACAGCTTCGAGCTCGACACAAGCTTCGAGCTCGACATAAAAACGTTTACTCTAGATCGAGTTTTGATCAAGATGTGGAAAACTTACTCGAGCTCAAGCTCGAGCTCGAGCCGAGTAATAGTTAACCAAGCTGAGCTTAAATATCTAAAAACTCGACTCAGCTTAGATTGCTAACATCCCTAACTAAGAATTGCTTGCCATGATGCTATGACATAGAAGCAAATTATGATGCCACGCGACTGAAAAAATGAAAGCGACATAAATTTAGAAGCGAAAGAGGGGTTTAGGGTTTTAGTCGAATGTTTTGCATGATGGATTTTAGGTAAACATCTAATAACATATTAGAGACTATGGTTAGATGAGTTGGAAACCCCCTCTCTCTGGAGACATATGTCAAGGGTTCGATCCTCACCCCCTGCAAGGTCGGAGGTCCTCTGACAGCAGCCTCTCTATCTTCGGATAGGGGTAAGGTTGTCTACATCTCACCTCTCAATTGCCTCGTGAAAGACGAGATTGGATACTGTTGATTTTATTTTTTATCGGATAACATATTAGAATGGTATTTTGCCTATAATTATCAATATGCGTTAACCGATAATACATAGGAGTAGAATGCTTGAAACAAGAGCTAATCATATGGGCTAAGCCCTTGATCAAATATAAACGACGGACCTAATATAGTGTCTAATAGATATGATATTGGATTTCTTAGATCTTTAAGAACTACCAAGAAGGCTCAGAATTGTTGTTAGCCGTTATTTTCTAACCTGCAAGGGTGTGTGTGACGAATGAAAATAGAGAGGGACAGTGTAGTGATGTTATAGTATCCTAGTTATAATGCCTGTGCACGCACGAGGTTTTTTCTAAAAATTTTAATTACGTATTTTTATCAATTAAAAAGCAAACAACCTAACGCGTCGTAAATGGTTTTATTTTCCAGTAATAATATAAAATCTTCACAATCAACTTTAGTCCCCAAGCACTTTGAAACAAACTCGTATTTTTCAAATGTTGATATAGCAATAGCATGTTACTTATTAGAAATTCAAAAAGATATATACACAATATATGTTTTATTAAGTAAATGTACGTTTAGATTGTTTATAAAAGTCAAAACTAAACTCAATGAGCTTGTGTCCAATGTACCACATGTTGTGTGAAAAGTTCTCCAACTAAACAGCTGTGAATTCAAATTCTACTTAAAATATGTAAGATAAACTTAAGCTGTATACAATTTGAGGTAGTAAGTTGTTGTTAAAAAAAGCACACTTAATCAAATCAATTCAATTGAAGACACACATTAGATAAACTAATAAACGGGTTATTTCTTGCAATACTTGCGAAGCTAATGTCTACAAAAAGGCCCACACAGTCATGATTATTTTCAACTTACACATAAAACGTAGTATACCAACTTGATGAATATTTACTATTTAAAGATAGAAGATATCATAAAAACATATATATGTATAACACACGTATCTTTTGCTCACGCGTTACGGTGAGTATTGAAACCAAACTTATATAAGGCGAAAATTATTGGCTTGAATTGTCCGCTCACATATGAAAATTAGAAAAAAAAAATTCGCTACTATTAATGTTAAACTATAGTTAAAATATAATTTTTAGGCTTGTTATGCATTCTTTTAAATGTCGTTTCTAATGAATATGAACTTAAGATATAAGAAAATTTAAATGTCAGAGTGATTGTGTTGTCGTGTAGGGTTTATTTTAAAGTATTCAAGTTTTAAATTTATATTTTGCCGACTTTACCTAAAACAACACTTTAACGGGCAGTGTACCCGATCAGATGGAGTTTCGTGGTAAGTAGGGTGTCGATCACTAAGAGCGAGAACTAATCTTTTATTCTATTAATATTTTGGTTAACTAAACTAAGTTAATTTAAACTATGTTAATTCTATTCTAAGTTAAACATATGCTAAACCTATGTTAATCCTAATTCTAACGGATAAGGGGGGTTTTCAGCCTGAGAGACTGGCACAGGTTTTGTGGTAACTTAGATCAATTTAAGACACAATAACACACGCAAGCAGACAGACAAAAGATAGAAGAGTGGTCTAGCCAAATATAAAAAAACTGTTTAACCATGATTAATCCATTAAAACGTTGGTTTATTTATTTAGTGCAATGAGTGCTTATCTCGAGGCTGCAAATCATTCCAAGATTTAGGCGGGACTTCTTCCTAATACCTAGACACGTAGAATTATGTCACAATTAAACGCATCCGCATAAAGCATCATATTTGTTGATTATAATCTATCTTAGGTGATTAATAATGGTGATCTTATTAAACCCTAGCTCATAAAGACTTTACCCACCTACTACTTAATGGCAATTTATATACTAGTAGTCTACTGTCCAAGTCTTTACCAAAAGAATCAGTACGTTATTTGTTGATCCTATGTCATCTGCTAGTCCAACTTGTTCACATATCCTAAAGGTAAAGACAGGGCATTAATTGTGGTCTTATTGATCTAGATATATAAATCACTATATTGAGAGTCATCTCGCCATCTAGCTAACTTGGTCGGTATTATTAGATCCAGTTGAATGATATATCGCATACAAAAGCACGTAAACAAGTATAAATTGATAAACATAAACAAGCAATCAACGATAAATTAAGCATTCGATATAAACAAACCAAACCTTTAAATCTTCATAATCATGGCTAATACCCAAGGGTATTAGCCCTTAATCATTGTAATCAATACAAAAGTAAAAATCCAACCAAGGTAAACTAACCTAGTTAAACGAATGATACCAAAAATCAAACGATTACAAGAGTATAGGAGATTACAAGGTGTTTCATATAGAATTAGTAGCTTTGTTGACCTCTCTTGCTCTTCTTGTCTTCTGAAAATCGACTTTTGTGGTTAAGGTATCGAAAATATGATCAAGCACACTGAAAACCCATTTTTAGGTTTTCTATTTATATTGTCTGTAATTTGGTCGATACGGCGTATCGAGTGAGTTCGATACGGCGTATCGGGGTTTTTTTGGTGTAGGGACCACGTTCGATATCTTCCATAATATTTTATTACTTTGGGGTTTCTTGGAGTAGGGACCACGTTTGATATCTTCCAGAATATTTTTATTCTTTATTTGAGTATGGATATAGGTTTCTTGGGATACGGCGTATTGAACTTTATTCCTTCGTGGTCTTTTGTGAAGTGCAGGCACAGATACGTCGTATCTTCCTTGATGGATACGGCGTATAGGAAGTCAGAATAGTAATCTTCAAATGTCTTCGTTTTTTAGAGCTCTTAGATTGCGTACATTTTTGCTAATCTTTACCCAGTACTCCATTTAATTATGCTCATTTCTCCAATACAAATGATAAGTATACAATTCTTGCAATAATTATAACAAAATAGGGATTTAAATGGGGAGAAATGATGCTATAAAAGTGACGTTATTTGAGGTCATCAAATATCCCCTCACTTGAATCCTACTTGTCCTCAAGTAGCATTTTGAGTTTAAGAAAAATGTATCCCTAAGGATTATTTTCGTTTAAGCATTTTATTTGATCAATTACAAGTTACACAACCAAAACACGCCGTATAAAAAGACCTGTAAAAAGTATCAATACGAGTCAGTCTGCCAAATACGCCATATCATGTGCATGAATACGTCGTATAGACAGAAATGACAATAAAGTTTTAAATGCATAAAAAATAAAGGATTGATAACGTCCAGACATTCAATACGCCGTATGGTATGGAGCGGATACGCCGTATTGATGTCTGGGAAGACAAACTCAATAAAAATAAATAGTTGTCTGGGTTGTCTCCCGAAGCACTTTTCTTTCAGCTAGTCTTTAAGTTAGACTTTTTCTTCAGCTTTTCACTCCATCTCATGCACGCTTATGTGCCCGCGTGTGAGCCATTCTTCTATCTTCGCATCTCGGACATATTCAGCTCCTAAGTTTAAGACCCCCCTGTAGAAACTTTTGAGCTTATGATACGGATGCGAGATTCCATTCAGCTTGTCATGCATACTCACCTTTATAATGGCCTGATCTTGTTGCATTGGGCATTTGTATAGATGTTTAAACCTCGGATGTGATTGCGCCATTTGGTAAGTCACGTTATCATTACCATTGTGGATAGTGATTACCCCGTCAAACCTTCTTGCTTCCACACATGAAGCTTTGCATAATGGTTCTCTAAAAATAACATCCCCTATGTCTTGATCTCGGTAGCCATCCATATTTTCCACTACTACAAAATGAGTTACAACAGAAAAATTTCTGACAAATATAGGTACATCCATAAAAGCTCTAACTACGTTCTTTCTTTTGTATTCAAATTTGTCCTTCATTATTAAATTATAGAACTTTTTAGACATCACATTAACGGACAAAATTGGGAAAAAAAATTAGCATTTACATGTTCAAAACCAATCATGCACGAAAATCTTAAGTTGTAGGCACAATCAATATGGATCTTTCGGTCAAAGTCACAAAAACTAGGGTATTCGTCAAAACTTTTATTATTCCTAGTCTTGATTATGTCAATCATGGGCTTATTAATTACCTCACCTTCCTCAATGGTGGGCATCAAATCATCAACTTGATCTTTCCTAAGTTCTAATGGCACATTTAGAACGTTTAATTCGATGTAATCTCCGTATAAAGGATCTAACGATCTATTTAACACCAAAGTCTCTCCTATTAGCCTAGCCTCCAAATCAAGTTCCATATGTTCTTTTAAACTTAACATGTAGACCCTTTTAATCAAACTACTAGCAGGTTTAACACTTTTAAAAATAATCTTCTCTTCTCCTACCTTCAAAGTAATCTTTCTTTTAAACACATCTATCTTAGCGTGGGTGGTAGACAAAATTAGTCTTCTGAGGATCAAGGGCACTTTGACATCCTCGGGCATATCTAGTATTATGAAGTCTACAGGGAAAATAAACTTACCAATCCCTACTAGTACAGTTTTAGTAATTCCCTTTGGATGTTTCACCGTTCTATTTGCTAATTCAACTGTCAACTTAATATGAGCTAATTCACCTAAACCTAGATTGAGGTAGGTCGATAGGGGCATGACACTTACGCTAGCTCCTAAGTCAGCGAGGGCATTTTCAAAGCAAACATTATTAATATAGCAGGGTAAAGTGAAACTTCCTGGGTCTTTCTCCTTTCGAGGTAGGGAATCGTTAACACGTGTAGCTCCATAAGAGTAGGCCTCTAAGCACTGCAGTCTATACGATCTCTTCTTCTCATCACAGTAATAATTATTCAAACGAATTGGAAATGGAATAGTTGTTTATCTTGACTCGAACATTAGCTTGCTGCTCTGTTGGGTCGATACGGCGTATTTAAATGATCCAATATGGCGTATCGGTGTCATATCACCTTTAACAGTAGTCGAGATCGACTTGACATGATCCCTCGGGTTTGTTTCAGTAGAGCTAGGCAAACTTCAAAATCCTCTTTCCTGTAGTACCTTGCTCATTTGCCCGATTTGAATCTCCAGAGTTTTGATCGAGGCTCCTTGGTTTCTGACAGCAGCGTCAGTGGAAGCTCGAATTTCCTTGATCAAGTTGGAGTTTTCTTCATGTCTTTTTGTTGATTCACTCATAAACTTGCTCAGTGATTCCTCCATTGATTGTCTTCGTTCTTGATACGAAGGGTTTGCATTATTTCTTTGGTAGAATCCTGGAGCTGATGCTCTATATTGCCCTCTTTGTTGGAAGGGTAAACCAAAATGAGTATAATAAGCTTCTTCGAGGGTTTTACGTTCTTATTTGAGTGGACATTCTTTGGTGTAGTGGGATCTTTTACATTGCTCACATCCCACTTGAGCAACACAAACCTTTTCATTCACCTTTTTGATTTCTCTTCCAAGATTATTAAGTTATGCTTGAATTGCAGCCAATCCATAAGAAGTTTTAGTACTTCTTGTCCTAGATGTTCCGTTGTGCCATTTTTGAGAATATTCTACTGATTCGTTTTAATATATATATATATAAAATACCAGGCAAATCTCAACTCCTTACCCTTGACCAAGGCAAAAAGTCAAGAATTGCAAGAATAAAATACAGATATAAGAATCAATGATAAAAAGATTCCGGAAGAGATATTCC
>BQNB010032532.1:0-51593 GCA_026074375.1 Tanacetum coccineum | reverse complement strand
TTGTGAGCTCGTTTATTTGTTTTTAGCTCGTTAATGAGCCATTAGTTATTTTAAATACTATATATGCAATAGGGAAAAAAACACTCGATTATTCCAAGAACATGTAAAATAAATTGCCACCAACCAAATTCAAATACTACAAGGAATATATAAAAACATAATGAACGTTAAACGAAAATAGAACAATCAATATACAACATATGTAAGATCTAATTTTTTTCGATGAGATGACCTCCGACAGTCGCATTATATTCGAGACAGCATTTGTAAGATCTTGCAGTGAATGCACTCGACCTTTTTTGTGCCATCAGAAAGTGTCACTTCCTTAAGGTCTCCCCACACTTTTGAGGTCCTTTGACGCTTATGCTTTAGTAGAACTTCATCTTCGCCATTATGATTTCCTGTTTCTCTTTCACTTGGATCTCGTTGGTCTCACCAATATCCTCATCAAGACTAATGTACTCATGTTAAGATTGTGATGGTTGATCATCAAGCCCTGCTTGCAATGGAATTATTAGATTTGATGTGGAACCATACATTGGAAATATCCTCATCAAGACTAATGTACTCATGTTAAGATTGTGATGGTTGATCATCAAGCCCTGCTTGCAATGGAATTATTAGATTTGATGTGGAACCATACATTGGACTAAGTGGATTTATTACACCTGTATGTCGAATATCCTCGTCCATGACGATAGTTCTTGATTGACTAGGATAGGATTTATAAACATTTTTTTTAACTTCACTGACAATTTTATGAAAGAAAAATGACTGACTTTGATTTAATAATCTCAGTATAGAGTGATCTCGATGCATCCATATACTTAACTAGAATGTATAAAACAACTCTCAAAACTAAGGGCTCCATGGCATAAGAGAGTTCATAGAATTTTTCTTGCAATAAATGAAAAGCATAAGTGAGTATTAATCGATCGCAAGAAAGGGTAATCAACTGAGACATGAATCGGTTTGTAGTTTTTTTAACATCGAAAACTTAAAACTCGCTGATATAAGTGAAAAGGGAGATCAATGGGTGTTTAATGTATTTAATTTTAATAAAATAAAGAAGCTAATATTATATTGTTAGGTTGTGGGGGAATATAAATCTGGAGACGTCAAATCAATCTTGAGATTTACTTGAGGTGGAGCGCTCGAGCAAAGTGAAGAGCGGTAGACTTTAATTAGAGCATCTGCAATGCAAAAAAACAATGACTTTTTACATTTTAAAAAGCCTTTTTGGAAAGGTTTTCTTGTACTAATTGGACTATAAAGCTTTGTAAAAAGCTTTTTCCTAATGATTCTGTTAAACTAAAAGTCTTTCTTCAAGAGCTTTTAGCTCTTCAAAAGTTGTATGCAATAAAATGCTCCTTTAATGCAATTGAAGCTTATCTAAATGCATTTTGCAGTTGGTAGATGCTCTTACCATCTATATCAATCCTCATGTGGTGACAAGTTGGGCTGCTTTATTTTTATGGGCTAATGCTCGGTTCTCGAGTTTCATTTTCAAAAGAAAAGAAAGAAAAAGAAGAGGAACAAAAACATATTTGTGTTCTTGAGTTTTATTTTAATAAGAACAAGGATAAAAAAGGAGGGTACTTTTTGAGGTTTTGTTTATTCTAAATCTTTCCTCCCATATTTGGGCGGATTGGGAAGGAAAGTGTTTATATTGATATCAGAAATCTGTCCCTCTAAATTTATGCCCTCATGTCTGTCTCCCACCACAGAGAGTTCTTGCAAACCACTGTGTAATCTTCAGTTTTTCAAAATAAGAAATCTGTAATTATAAAGTCCTATGAAAAATGACGCCACTCATTTTTTGGTATTTAGTCCGATTATTAGGGCTAGTGATTCTTGGGCTTTTATTGGGTTTGCAACTTGGCCACAATTATATTCACGAATGGATCAACTATTTCTTTATGCGCGGTTTTTTTTTTACTTGTTAGTTTGATTAAATATTATTTTGTAATAAAAAAAGTATCTATTAACACGCAAATGGCTCTATTTAAAAAAATTTCATTTAGTAGCAGATATTTGTGTTTTGTTTAAAGGGCATAAAAGTAAATTTTTATGTTTCTTTTCTTTTTTTATTTCCTACTAATTTCAAACTCGAGAACACAAGGTGCATAGTAAAAAAATTTTCACTATCTTTTCTTTTCCTTTTTTTTTCCTTTTTTTTCTTTTCTTTTCCTTTCTTTTCACTTCTTTAATAACTCGAGAACAGCGTAAGTGGTATTCTTTTGTTTAGTCCAAAGTCCAAATGTAGCCCGTTTTTGTTTCGTATATTTGTTTGACAAAAAGAGAGAAGCAAACAAAACTCATAACAAGACGAAAAGCAAGAAAATTACATTATATTTAGTTTGTGCAAGGCCCGATCATAATTTTATCATCAGGACTTAACACAAACAAGAAGATAAAAACTCAAATGCAAAAAGAAGCACCATTCAATTAGAATGCAAAAATAAACTAGCTCCCACGGCAACGCGCGGGTTAAATTCCAACTCGTTGTTATGTAATTCTCAATGCAAGTGGTTAAATACATACATATATGTATTATGTCTATATAAATACATAAAATATACTGGAGCTCGTTTAGGCTCGCGAGCTTATACGAGCTTTGTATCTAAAGCTCGGGCTCGGGCTCGATTATTAAACAAGCTTTAATTTAGGCTCGAGCTCGTTTAGGCTCGGCTCGTTCGAGCTTTTTACCGATCCAATCTCGAGCTTTTCACGAACGGCTCGGCTCGTTTCCACCCCTAATGCTAAATGCTAGCAAGAGATTATAAACAAACTTTTGTGGTTCCATTATATTTACTTAAGCTTTGTGGTTTATAAGTACTATTAAATAAACATCTCCACATGTACATATATGATATATAATTCAGTGTGTTTTTAAAAAAAGAAACTATACGCCAATAAACGCTTACTTATGCAACTACTTGATTCTCCGTTTATTTGTCTTTTACAAAAATCGTTTACGTAGTATTTTGCAATTCCATACAAAAATAACCCAAATATGAAGTCTCATTTTTTCCAGGTGTATCACACACATTATGATAGTGAGATATCATATTTGTTCATATCTAATAAATCATTGTTATATGTTGAATAAGGCCACACCCATTTTATGAGAAAAAGAAACATTTTTTTTCGTAAAAGTAGTAAACCATTACATTAAATCAAAAATAGAAAACTGAGATTATTTAGAGAAAATGACAAAAATGGTCATCTTTTTGTTTGGTGGTGCATTGTATGAAAAAAAAAAGTTTTTATTTTATTTTAGTCTTGTGCGATCGTTAAAATATCTGAATTTTGACAAGCGTCCCGAAGGTAGGTGTGGTTTTTTTCTCGACGGAAGTGACATTTTATGCGTCCATGGTGTGTTTTGCTCGGCCTATGTGATGTTTGATACATCACTTTGGTTTTTTTTCCAACTGTGGGTCTCACTTTGCATATAAAACAAAAGTGATTTATCAAACATCACATCGGTTGATCAAAAAACACTATGGTCACACAAAATGTCACTTTAGTATAAAAAAAAACTCACCTATCTTTTAGACACTTATCAAAATTCAGGTAAAATTGCAAACAATTGTACAAGATTAAAATTAAAAGTTAATACTCCATGATGATGCATTAAAATATGGGATAGGTCATTAACACCCTTCTTAGAGCACAAGGTATGGTGACGCCGTGCTCGGCGTTGAGCCTACGTGGCTCCGGCGTTGCCGGTGTCACCATACCCACGTTTGGCGTTGGCCAACACCGTTGGTCTCGGAGTCGAGCCACCAACGCGCGTTGGTGTCAATTTTCTTTTTTTTTCTTTTAAAAAATTGAGTGTGTGCATAGTGTGTGTTTGTGTGTGTTCTGGTGTGTGTTTTTTAAGTGTGTGTTTTCGTGTGTGTGTTTTTTTGGTACAGAGAAGAAGAAGAACAGGGGAAGAATGGTGGTGTAGGCCCAATATATATTTTTATTTGTTTTTAATTTTTTTTATTTATAATTTATATTTTTATTAAATAATGAAATATTTAGTTAGAATTTAGTTTGGTTAAATAAATAGAAAAGAAAAAAAAGGTGGGTCTCAAAAAGTGGTTTAATGGTGTTATGGTTACCTGAGTTTTTTGGGTGTTGGTGTTATGGTGTTAAAGCTGATGTGGCGCTGATGTGTCGGTGTTAATGGTGTTACGGTACCTAGAGCTCTTAGGATGAATGTAAAACCCTTTTGGTTTTTTTAATTATTTTTTATTTTTATGATTTTGTTTTTGTTATAAAACTATAAAACAGATAATATGAAATAAAATATAAAGTTTGATAAGTCAAAAATATTAAATTGACAAAAAATACATAACAAAAACTGATAAAAACTATGTTGTACGACAAAGAGCAAAGCTTATAAAAAGTGGATATGGATAACACAACTCTTAAAATATATAAAATTGCCAAAATGCAAATAACGAGGGACGCAGTTGCTATGTTTTTATGGTTTTTGACTTTTGCTTAATTTCATGAGGAATTTGCACTAGAAACATTTTTCAGTGGAATCTTTCACATGCTCTACTCAGTGTAGTGTATATCTAGCGAAAAATTTCGCAGTAGCCAATTGGAATATGTGTTGTCTAGAAATAGCCCTGACTAATTTTTTTCCTTCCAAAATAGCCATATGGATCGCGCCATATATAGAGCTATTTACTTTTGGACACGTGTCACCATTTAAAACAACTAATAGAAAAAAAAAACGAGTCATAATCTTATTTACATGTATATCGCGCCCCAAATGGAGCTATTTATATTTTCAAAATTGCAAACTGACAAAGTCAGACACTTTTGGTAGTATATGCATGTATTATTTATTGTATATCGCGCCATTTTGTAATTTTGTTCTTGTTTTCATGTGAATCTCGCCCCATTTGGCACTATATACTTTTTTTTTGTAATTTAGGGTTCGAACAAGCTACAATAATCAAATAGTATCATCTTTGAATTTTCACACAAATAGTCTGGTAGTATAGCATCATGTGAGTTATTTCAGAGATGGTTTTGTAGTATATGTTCGAGCTTCACATATAAAGGAACTGATAGCAAAAGAAATAGATGAGCAAAAAAGAAACACTTAGCAAAAGAAAAGATACATTATCGAATTCAAAAGAAACAGAAGCTGAAGGTTTTATTGAAAGGTTTTATTGTGTGAAGGTTTCATTGTTTGATGTATTTATTAAAAGGATATTTGTTTTATAGGTGGTGTGGGTGCGGTATCTCGTGACAAAGACTTCAAATGGAATTTCCCCTATATCAACTATGCTATCATCTACAATAAAAACTTGTCTCTCATACACACACTTCTTCTCTCCACTAACATACTAAATGGCTTATGGAGAAAATGAGGCACGTCAAGCAATTGTTTTAAAGCTACAAAGGGAGATTCAAGCTGAGAAAACACTAGTACATCAATTGTTGTGCAACTTAACACGTTATACAGAGGAAATGAATATCAGTTCGCTACAAATAACAAGGTTGCAAACTTTGCCTACAACAAGCCGTAATACCTACGGATTACATGCTTTGCTAATGACACTTGAAGCAGATATACGTACAACAAACATCATTCTACGAACAAGACAACAATTGTTGAGGAGCATTTCTGCAAAGCAAAACTTCGTTAACAATTACATGGCAATATAGATTATAAAATTTTGTTGCTAAATACCACAAGGCCAACCATGTGTGTTCCTGTTGTTTGCTGTTGTTTTGTTTCCTCAATAAGGTTGGCCAAGTACTCTTACTCGTAATCTGGTGATTCTTACGTTGTAATGTTTTTAAATGACTACCGTTCAAATTTATGAATTCTCACTTTTATAATTGCAAAAATAGAGGTTTGAAATCTTTTCAATTATTTTTTAACAAAATGAGCAACTGACACACTTTGCGCAATCGTATCTTATGCATATTAAAAATAATTTTAGTCAATTTTGATTCATTAAGTAGAGCTCATCAAAGACTACACAGATATAAAAATAACCAAGTTTAAATAAAACATTTAAGTATCCAAATACGTACGCAAAAATGCCCGAGATCTTGATTTTCAATAAACTAAACATATACCCTAAACCCTAAATTTATACATCACCAGACTTGAAAAAAAATTATTACATGTATATAGCTCCATATATGGCGCGATCCACATTATACAATTTTTTTTTACGAACCAAATTACGAGACTTGAAAAAAAAAATATTACATGTATATAGCTCCATATATGGCGCGATCCACATTATACATTTTTTTTACGAACCAAATTACGAACCAATAGAATTGTGACAAGTGTCCAAAAGTAAATAGCTCCATATATGGCGCGATCCATATGGCTATTTTGGAAGAAAAAAAATTAGTCAGGGCTATTTCTAGACAACACACATTCCAATTGGCTACTGCGAAATTTTTCGCATATATCTATCTTTATTTATTTGTTAAATGAATAAACAAATTTGTTTCAGTTGTATTTCTTTTTCTCTAGTCTTTTAAAATTACATGTTCATGCCAAACATACTTGCAGTTTAATAACCTATGTTCGCTTCGGGAAACTGAAATTAGCGCAACCAAAAACTACAACGATCAAAAAGTTATATCTTCAGGCGAAAAACCTATGTTTGCTAAGGGTTGCTAATTTATTTTTTAACAGCGATTTTATTAAAACACTAGCAAGGAACTAAGAAAAGGAGATTACAAAGAAATAAGCAAATGGTTCTTTAACCAGTCTATCCATCTAAAATCTAAATTGCTTCTAGATCTATACCAAGTAAAAGAAAGCGCCACAATATCATCAAACAACCGAGCTTTAGACGGAATAATAAGACCAAAGATAGATTTATTACGGAAGTTCCAAACCAACCACCAGGTGGTGTAAAAGACACCTTCCAAAAGCATCTTCAGCTTGGACGAAAGACGAAGGCTAGAGAGCCACAACCACCAATCTTCATAAGATGATAAATCCAACATGATAACGTCCCACCATCTGGCTATACTTTTATACAATTCTTGCATCATGGGACAAATGAAGAAAATGTGCTTCGTAGATTCAACCGCCAGATTACATGAAGGGCAAAAAATAGAATTCAAGTCCATACCTCTACGTGAAAGATTCAGACGCGTTGGGAGGTTGTTAAGTTTAACTCTCCAAGAAAAAAATGTTAACCTTTAACGGAACATACTTACACCATTGGGTTTTGGAACTAACCGTCTCAAGAGTTTTATCATCTATGAGGTTCCTAGTCGAAGAAACAGAAAACTCACCATCTCCAGAGAGCGACCAAGACCATCTATCAGACATATTGGGGAGAATAAGGCCCTCCAATTGGGATAACAAACTAACCATCTGAACTTGCTCAATACCGCCTCTAGGATTACGTCTGAAAGAAGTACCAAGACTAGGATGTGCCATTTTTTCCGCCACAGTAATCCTTCTATCTGATTCTAGAGCATACAATCTAGGAAAAACATTTTTAAAAGGCGCATCTCCCTTCCAAGGCTCTTGCCAGAACAAAGTATTTTCCCCATTACCAACCTTTTTCTTAATGGCGCCAAGAAGATCAATACCCTTGTTATATAAAGTAGGAAGCATGCGCATAATATCAATCCAGTTTGATGGAAAACTAGAATTAATATGATAACCAATCTTGCCATCTTCACCGTGAATCGCCTTGATAGTCCTAGACAAAAGAGAGCTACCTTGGGTACGGAATCTCCAAATCCACTTAAAAATGAGAGCACAGTTTAGCTCAAAACACCAAGACCACCCTTCTCCTTGGATGCCAAAACATTATCCCATTTGACAAACGTCATTTTCCAAACATTAGGGTCCACTCCATTGAAGAAATGACTATGAATAGCTTCTAATTTTTTAATCACTTGAATAGGAGCTTTAAACAGCGACATATAGTAGATAGGCGTTGATCCAAGAACAGATTTGAGAAAGGTTAATCTACCACCAATAGAGAGAACCTTCATCTTCCACTTAGAGAGCCGGCTATGAATTTTATTAATAACAACATCCCAAGACTTAATTCGCGACATATGACCACCAATATTAACTCCCAAATGCGAAAATGAAACATTAAGAGTCATACAGCCGATGTTGTTAGCCGCAAAATCAACCAAGGAGTTTTCAACAGCTATACCCATAAGTTTGCTCTTGTAAAGATTGATACGTAAGCCTGAAGCACGAAAAAAACAATCGTAAAAAAGATAAGAAAGCTGCAAGGAAGAATCTAAATCAACACCTTTAAAGAGACATGCATTAACGACATTTTGGAAAGAAAGATGAAGGCTTTCCATAACAAGAATGAATAAGAAAGGCGATAGAGGATCTCCCTGTTTGAGGCCCTTGAAAAATTGGAACTCCGAGGTCGGACTTCCATTAACAAGGACCGATCCCCTTGAGGACTTTAGACAGCTTTGAATCCAATCACACCAACGGGATCCAAAACCAAATTTCTTCAAGACATCGTCCAAAAAATCCCACCGAACAGAATCAAAGGCCTTCTCAAAGTCAACCTTAAAAATCATAGTTTGCTTCTTCTTCGCTTTACACCAGTGAATAATTTCATTCAAGATAAAAGGACCATATAAAATTTGACGATTGGCAATAAAGGCGGATTGCACTTCATTCACAATACCATCAATAACAGTCACTAAACGATTAGCAAGGAGTTTAGAAATGATTTTATAGAGACTACCAATGAGACTTATGGGTCTAAAGTCTTTCACCATCTTAGCACCTTGGGTTTTCGGAATCAAAGCAATGAAAGAAGAATTACCTCCTTTGTGACAAAAACCATTATTGAAAAAATGATTCACGGCTTCCACAACCTCTCCTTCAATTAAACTTTAAAATCTGTGGTAAAAACCAAAAGTGAAACCGTCAGGACCTGGGGATTTATCTAAACTGCAGCCCCAAACAGCTTCTTTAATTTCCTCTCTCGAAAACGATCTTTCCAGGTCTTGAGTTTGATCCACAGATAATCTGTTGGGAAACTCCATATTAAAAATAAGGCGATCTGCACATGGAGTATCAAATCTGGATTGGAAGTGAGAAAGAAATTCGTTTTTGACAGCAATAGGATCTTCAATCCATTCCCCATCAACGATAATGCCACGAATAGCGGGATTATTCTGACGTTTATTGATAATGCCATGAATCTTTTTTAGAGTTTTATCACCTTCAATCGACCATTTGATCTTAGCTTTTTGAGACAATTCACTCGAGTCCATTTTCTCCAAAGATACGAGGTTATTCATGATAGCCATACGTTCTTCTAAAGAAACTGAAGACGTCTTCCCTTTATCTATAGAAGAATCAATAGCAGAAAGTTTGTTCTTTAGATCATTTTTAAGATTTAGAGCACTAAATTGTTTACCTTTCACCCACACTCGAATATGCCCTTTGAGAAGCTTTAGCTTTTTCGCCATCTTTAACATAGCATTAGGTTCGATAATATTGATGCTACGCCAAGTATCCGTTATAAAGGCTTCAAAGCCTTCGAGATCGACTTAACCTTATTTGAGATCGACTTAACCCCAGTCCTTTTTGGTGGTTCAACAGGAACCGACTTAACCTTAGAGTTAAAATTGGATGAATGACTACCCTTATTCATCGGTGGTCAATTAAATCTAGCAATATTTGCATGAAGTTTAAATTTTCCAATCCAAATCGTGCATAAGTTATTAACCAATCGCTCCACATCATAAATCCTGATAAAACGAACGAAACCAAAATGCTTACCCACCTTCGATCTCCTATTAGGAATGAAAGCATCAATGACATTCCCATATTGATTGCAAAGTCTCCATAACTCCTTCGCATTGGTCTGATCCGGAAAATTAGTGACGAAGATGGAAGTAGAAATGTTATGCACACCATCCTCATTGGAGCGCCGATCGCCCATGACAGAGAAAAGAACAAAATCTAAACCCTAAATGACGAGAAAAATAAAATCGATTAAGAAGCCCCAAAAAACACCAGATCCCTATGGTTTCAGGAGAACGTATCGAGTAATGGATCTCGTTAAACAACTGATCAAAGGAGGATGAATCCATAACAGGCCATTAACAGGAATGTTCACCAAAAAGGTAGTAGATCCAGTGAATTAGAGATTCAAAAGAAATCGAAAAAGAAAACCCTAAAAAACCAAAAACGAACCCTATGCTCTCAGGGTGAAGGATCGCCTTACACGTTCGTTCAAAGACCAATCAACAAGTGATTACACTCAACAAACAGGGGTAATAACAATCCTTACGTAAGAAAGGTAGTAGATCGAATTGGATTAGGGT
Source organism: Tanacetum coccineum (assembly GCA_026074375.1). Taxonomy (NCBI): domain Eukaryota; kingdom Viridiplantae; phylum Streptophyta; class Magnoliopsida; order Asterales; family Asteraceae; genus Tanacetum; species Tanacetum coccineum. The sequence goes on along the minus strand of BQNB010032532.1, from coordinate 41,270 downwards.
TCTAGGAGAGATCGCCATTTGGGGTTCTAAGGGTTTGAAAACAAAACCAAAAAACAACAACGATTTGTTAATATGAAAATGTTATGGTTCAGTTTCGGTTTTTGAATCAGTTGGGTATCAAGCCAAACATAATACAACCTGGAATTTATGGTTTGAAAATATAAGTTAAAAAATGACCGTACGTGGTTTGAGGTTTAAGACATATAATCATATTTGGCAGGGCCGTCTCAAAATTTCTAAAAATTTTGAAGGCCCTGTGCGAGATTACATAATAAGACATTTCGAGAAGGAAATGTTATATATAAAATGTCATAATCTATAAGATATAATGCAAATTAGTTATTTAAACGTTTAATATATTGTTAACGGACAACTTTGGGACCCCTAAAATTTTTGAGGCCCTGTGCGGTCGCCCATTTCGCACACCCTCAAAGACGGTCCTAATATTTGGTTCCAATTCTTTGTTGGTCGTAATACAACAACAACAACCATAAACCGAGTTTTATGAACATACTGTTCTGGTTCGATTGTTCGTTTTGTCACCCTATATCGGCTTTTACACATTCATATTGTCATAGTGTAAATGTAACATAGAATTGTGATATGTGAATAATTATTTCATGGGATTACAGATATATGTTGGTCGTGCCAAATTGACTGAACCACATTAAGGTGGTGTTTGTTTTCACCAAAAAACGTCTGACCGCCTCTGACATCTTACCAATCAGACGCGGTCAGACAAAAGCTTTGTTTGTTTTTTTATTGTGAGTCAGACACGCTAAGAGGGTTACTCATCTGACTTGGTAAGATGTGGTGCTAATCTCTGATTGACTCTTAACCATATCAACACCTTAAATTCACACCCTCAAACAATCTCAGACACTTACCTGTGTCGAATATCACAAAAGAATCACTTCAAGATTCGAAAACCACAAATCAACAAGAAAAGTTGTTGTGTTTTTGGTTGAGAGAAAAGTAGTTGTGTTTTTGGTTGAGAGAAAAGTAGTTGCATAGATTAACAACATGTTTGCCTGCTCTATATACAAAAAGCATAAGACAATTTGGTTGAGGAGAAAAGTATGTGAGAAAAGAGTGGCTGCGAGATAATATTAGGGTATCCTATTTAGGGTATTGAGAGTTTTAAATTAGAGTATTAGTTATATTGGGTTTAGGTTTAGGTTAGTTGGGCCATTTTCATTTTAGTATAGTTTGGGCTGGTTTACCTTTTTCATTTAAGCAGGGATAGGGGTGTTGATCGGTTCGGTTATCGGGTTATTCGGTTCGGTTAATTTTTTTTGGGTCAACCCGAAAACCGAGCCGAACCGAACTAGAATTCAACCGAACCGAACCAAAAACCTAACCGAAAAAACCGAGAGCCAAACCGAAAACCGAACTTGAATTTGGTTTGGTTTTTGTGTTAACTCGAATCACACTATTTATTTTAAAAAAAGAAAAAAAATACATAGATATTTAGCAAAAAAGATTATTTTAAAAAATAAAAAGTGTTTTTTTATATTAGGATAAAATTTTATTAATCTTTTTATATATATAACTATATAAAATATATATATATATATATATTTATATAATTAATGTTGTTTGTATATGTTTTTTTTCTTGATGTAGTGCGTTCGGTAGAAGTGGCAGTGAATGTCGTTATTTTTTATACTCGTTTGACAAATATCTAGTAGCTTTATTTTTTTCTCTTCAAAATGCTAATTTTTTAATTTTAACGCTTTTTGAAGTAATATTCAAGAGTTTTTTTACACATTATAATTGCACGTACAACTTTGTTACCAAATATTTGTAGAGAAAAAACAAACAACATTAATCATGAAAAAAAACATTTTAAAATAGACAATTAAGACCATTCAGACAATTATGAAAAAACAAAAAAACATTATTTCATTCAGATTCAAACTTTATAACCACCTCTTACCAGTAAGAGACGATAGTCAGATTCAGACACAAAACATCTTTTTTTTTTAACGGCAAATGGAATTTTATTAAAAAAGGGCTAGAAAGAAACTAGCAGACAATATACACGCAAAAACGATCCAACAAACAAAGAACGAAAAGGAACAGAAAAACACTAACGAAACGAACTCGCAAAACAACCAAAGGCTATTAGAATAAGAAAGATCCCACCATGGCGCCAACTGAATTAACTCCCATGAACGAAACCGAACACCCGAGGCATCATACCAAAAAGCGATCTAACCGGCATCCTTTGTTTGTCTCGATAAGGCATTATGAAGAAGAATAGCTTCTTTAACGTTGCCATAATAACTCCAAATCTGAAGATCGCTAGGAAAATAATCTTTCCACGAACGTAGTTGCGCGAGAGAGAACAACCCGTGTATATTTCCATTGGGGTCTCTATAGCTCCATCGTTTATCAGAATCTATCTCGTCACTAGTTAGAGGACCAATATAATCAATCCACGAAGAACCAGACTCAGCAGCAATATTTAAATCATTACCCGGGGGTGTAGATGGAGGCGCAATGATGGAGTCTTTTTCAGGAGCAATAACTGGCGTAACATCCTCATTATCATCAGTGGTAACATTACCACAATCACCCTGAGAATGAACTCCAAGAATCTCACCAGCATCATCTTCCAAATTCTTTTCCATGCAATCCTTAATACACCCATCATTATACAAGACCGAATCATCACGAATCTCGCCTTCTTCAAAGGAGTCCACAAGATCACTTTCCACCCCACGAACATCCTCCTCTCGCAAAACCCGACTAGAAGGCGACACCGAATCATTGTTAACATTCTTAGGGGAATCTGAATCACAACTATCGACATCCAAATGCTCCTCATTTTCCAAACTTTCATCCAAACTAGGACCCTCTGCATCCTTCCTTTCCAGAGGATTAGACTCGGAATTGACCTCCATCGATTCAATATTGGGCGCCCAATATGCAAACTCAGTAGCGATAATACGATAAGTCCGATTACGATATGAAACTATAAAGGACTCTATCACACGATGTAAAGACTCTGTAAGGACACAAACCTTCCCATGAGACATTGGTCCATCACTTACCATATCCGTAAACACGCTGCTTCCCCACCGACCACCCAACTTCTTATAAACCTCTGGAGCCCATGATGCCAATGGCAGACCCACCAGGTCTATCCAAACACATCTTTCATCTGGAATAAAATCGTGAGAAACATCTTTGAACTCCAAAAATATCTCTTTTAACGCCTTTGAAGTCTTGACGCTTTCCACTTGATCCATAGAGTCGAATTCCAACCAAACCCAACGTCCCCCAACATATCTAAGACCAACATCATCGAATCCCTCAGAAGACATATGTTTTAGAAGCTCTGAAATGACACTTAAATCTTTAACTTTAGCAAGAATACTACGCTCCATACCATCCAAATCAATACAATCGTCTACCGAGATAGACATCACCGCTTCATTACCCGCTTCCTTATATACCTTGTTACAATCCGACACCCCCACAGATTCTGCTCCAGCATTACTTGTACCGTATTTGCCCGACATGTCCACTGATTTGTTGCCCAGGACCGCTTTAGCATACGAGTTAAAAGACTGAAAAACATTTTCGTTGATACTAACAGATTGAGAGTTCGAACCTACACTGGGTTTGCCGTCCCCAGAACGTTCCACAGGTCTATTATAAGTTCGACCATACTTCGCCACATCGGCAAATAAATGAAAACCACCCATCCATGCCGTTCTTAGATTGGAAACTAACTGATTGATATCATTAACGTTTATAAAACGTACAAAACCAAATCGATGACCCGATTTGGATCTCTTTGCAGCTATGTAAACATCGATCACCACACCCCATTTGTTACAAATATCCCAAAGATCTTGGACCGACGCATTCCATGGGATATTAGAAACAAAGATTGATGAAAACGACTTATGTTCCTCACGAAAATTAGGATGGGATTTGTTGGGAATACCTTTGTTACGTTGCTCTTGACGACGATTATTATCGAGATGATCGTTCCTTTTGCTTTCTGAATAATTATTAGATCGGTGACCTGTGCCAATTGCCATCGTTATTTAACAACAGAATAGCCAAGATCCGAAAATAGGATTGAAAACGCCTATCATTTGTGAAGATGGAGATGGATTTGTGTTATTAGATCGATAATAATTTTTTAATTATTATCCTGAAGTGCTTCAAGGATTCATGATGTTGCAGGGTTATTCTAGATGTATGATTATAAAATGTTTAATTGTATGCTTAAAAACGTGTGACGGTAATTTTTTAATTTATAAAGAACTGATTCATGTTATTGTAATGAACAAGTGCTATGGCTTTCCTTGATTTCCTTGAATCCATCTCAAATCCCTAACTTTTTTTTTAAATCCATCTCAATTTTTGAATCACGATGAACAGCAGATTTGTTTATGAATCAAATCCATCTCAATTTTTTCATATTTTGGATCTAATATATCAATCGTTTTTTCAATTAGGATCATGGATTTGTTTAAGGTTTTGTTCTAAATCAATCGTTTTGATTTTTTCACCTTCCCAAACCTAATTTGATTTCCCAAGCCCTAATTTTTCATCGATTTTTGATCCTTTTTTTAATTTTTTTCTTTTGAACCTCTATTTTTAAACCCTAATCTTTCTTTCGAGATTCGCTTTTAACTCCGCTGTTTGTTCTGATCTCTATAATGTATCGATTAAAGGAAGATGAGTTAGCTAAACTATGGGCTTCATCTATTTTGTCACGAATGTTCCGAATAAGTTTCTGCTAAGGAGCTAAGTGGACGTTATAGTAAACAATATGGAACTGTGGATGATAGCTTTTATTCCTGATAGGAGGTCCAAAAGCAGTACAAGTTTTGGCTTTGTCCGCTATTATTAAATCTTTGATATGATCGTTTGTTAACAATCTTTGTACTATTATAGTTTGGGAAGGCGTTTTAACGTCATGACTAATATTACAGATATCAAAGACCTCCGTTGAAATAAAAATAACTCGCAATCGACACATAATATGAGGAGAACCAAAAGGTGCTCCTAAGGATTTTTATAAGGAGAAGTGGGAGAGATGTGAACGCTAAATCTTATGCACAATGTTGTTGTAAAGCCTGGACCTCATCATTTTCAAAGAAAGGAGGGATTCACCGGCGATTGTGCTTGATGAACGTATGCAATTATAAACGGATATTCTTTAAGCTTTGTTGGGTAAAGTTAATGACTTCACTTCTTTAACCAATTTGAACGTGTGTAAGCTAATGAAGGTTTTGTGTAATGTCAAACTCAAATAATGAGGATGTTTTTATTGGTGATGATTGTATTCACTTCATAAGGTGCAAAAGAACTTTTAGTCAAAGGTGGCATTGGTTCATGGTTTTGCTCATTTACTTCAAGCATGCCAATTCTTTCTTTCGTTATGAAAGAGTACTGTGAATTGATAATCGAGGGAATACCACTTAAAGTATGGTCCAAAAACACATTCTCTCGTAATTACTTCTAAGTGGGGGGAATTGCCTAATTTTTTGATGACAAGAAGATGGTTACCTTTATAGTAAAGCGTTTTATCAAAACGACTTTAAGTTGATAACATTTATGAATCGTTTAAATCATTATCCAAGGTAAAACATTTTGGATACGGGCTAGCAGAAGGTTTCTGGTTTGGTGCCCTGATATTGAAAGAAGAAATAGTCAAGATAGTAAGTCAGATGAAGAGCTGAGTTAACGAAGGTCATGTTGAATGAAAATGGAGGATTGCGTATCCTCCAAATGTGGAAGGAGAGAGTGATCTTGAAGCGGTGGCCAAAATAACTCTTTAGAAAGAGCAAGCTATCTGTTGAGTGTAAAGAAGGTGTAATAGTGGTACAGATAGAAAACCTCAAAACGGAAGACCCTTTCAATATCCATGATGTACTTGATAAGAAAAAGATGCCTACTGTGACATTCCCAAATTCTGATGATAGACCATTGAAATACCCCTCGGCTTTACACCAGAAACTGATGAGGATGCTCAAAAAAAATGCTTCAAAAGTGTTGGATAATGGAAGGCGATAACTCAGGTCATAAATGTTCAAGACGTGGAGCAGAATCATTAACGAAGAATAAACTCACCTCTTAACAGCTATAAGAATGATACGGAAGATCTACATGCTCAGGGTCACTTAAAAAAATGTGACAATCCACGTTTCGGAGGATCAATCCTTCAACTCATGAACAATTAATAAAAGTGGGACCAAACAATGGGTTACAATATATTTAAGCATAACTAACAATAGCGAGCATCATAAATTCTCAAGGAGCGAATGATGGTATTCGATAATTTTTTGTCTTTGAACATCAAGGCCTTGCCTAAAAGCAAAAAAGATTGTGTCCGGGGAGTTATGTGAAAAACACAAGAGGTGAATCTTGTGTCCTTACAAAGAAACTAAAATGGAGGATATGAGCTTTTCAATATCAAACTTTGTTGGGGTAACTTTGGATTTCGAATTATTTCTAGGTCCGCCGTTGGAAATTCTGAGGTATTCTTTGAATTGGGATCCTAGATTGTTTCGTAAGCTCAACTCAACGATCTCAGATTACTTTGTGAATTATCAGGAATGGGCCCTAATGGAAGATAGTTAATCATAATTTATGTCTATGCTCCTCAAGAGTTACGTGAAAAGAAGATACATATGGGACTACTTGATTCTATTTCTCAAAAGCTGAATGGCAATGTATCATGGTGATTTTAATGAAGTGCGAACACAAATGAAAGACAAACGGGTATTAATTTTTAATGCTCATGTGCTGATAGCTTTCAACTTGGTTTATTTCTTCCGCTGGATTGGAGAGTAGGGCCCTCTAGATGGTTTGTCAAATTCACAATGGAGTCATACATCAGGATCGAAGATGAGGCAAACTCTACCCTCTACTATTATTCAGTAGGTTATCAAAATTCATGTCCAAAGGGAGTAAACATTTCAACTATTACATTATTGGACCGTTACTTTATATCCGATCATTGCCTATTTTATTGCGTGAGTCCCATCAAGATTGTGGACCTTCTCCTTTTGCGTTTTTTCCATTACTGTTTTTAATTGGAAGGTTTGATACTTTTGTGAAACAAACAGGAAAGATCTCAGGTGACCCGATTCGAAGCCAAGTCAATGTTTATGAAAAAAATGAAGTATCTCAAAGAAAGGCATTCGTATGTGGGTTAAAAGCCAACAAAGAAAACTCAAAAAGTCATAAGCAATGCTTACAAGAAGAGCTGTCCAAAATTGATTTGCTACTGACAGAGGGGGGAAGGGCCAGCTCAACTCTTATTTCTAAACGCAAGGAAGTTCCTTAAAATCAATTCAGGACTTTGTCAAATTAAACACGATGGAGTTGGACTCAAAAAGCGAAACAAATGGGCCAATAAAGATAGACGAAAATATCAAAGTATTATCACAGGTTCTAAATAAAAAACGAAACCAACTTTGCAATTCGGGTATCTTTGTGAAGGTAGATGATTGAATCTCCCTATTCTTATTAAAAGAATGAGTTTTCTCTCCTATTTTGCTAGCGTTTTAATAAGCCTCCTGAGAATCGTCTCATATCAATTGGACTTCCCGAATGAAATTGGGCCTCGAACAACAAATGTGATTTGGAAAGTATGAGGTATACTCGAGAGTAAGATCAAAGAAAGCTTGTTTGGGATTGTGGGTTGAATAAATCGCCTGGACCTGAATGGTTTTACAATTTGGCTTCTATCGTCCCCCCTATATTGTGACTTATTTCCCTGAAAATACGTGGTAGAGGCGGGTTATACTTCTTCAATCATGGGCAATTTCTAAAGGTACCAACTCATTCGTTATCACTCTAATCCAAAAGACTTCCAAGAGGCTAAAATGAATGAAAGATTATAGACATATCCTTTAAATTGGGAAGTTTATACAAGATTATTGCTAAGAATTTGGCAAAACCGTTTTGTGGTTGTTTTTGAAGACTTATATCCGATGTCAATCAGCTTTTGTTGCGAAACGGCAGATTCTAGATGTCCATTCATTTAAATGAGTTATTTTAATGGTGTAAGATGAACAGAAGCAAAACGATGAAATTTATAAGTAAGACTTTCAAAAATGCATATAATTCCGGACCTTGGGATTACATGGATGAAGTTTTAAAAAGGTTCGATTTGGTGAGCAAGTTGTGTGGTTGGATCCAAAATTGCTTACTCTCTTCCAAAGGTTCGGTTATTGTGAATGGTAGTCCTCTAAGTAATTTCATTCATACGTACTAAAAGCAAGGTGATCCTTCTCTCTTCTCGCCGTTCTTGTTTTTGATCATCTGAGAGCCTACAATCTCGATGCAAAGAGTGGTGGACCAGGATTATTTAAGGTATTCAGGTGGTCTTCTACGTCTTTCAAGTTTCTCATCTTTTCTATGCTATGACGCGTTTTTTCATGGGTCATTGGAGCGCAACATAGCTAATATTTGATACTATTCTCATGTGCCTGGAACCTGTTTTTATCACGCTTCGGTTTACGATAAACATGCTCAAAAGTAAACTCATGGGATTTTAGGTTTCTAGCGACAAGAGGATCAGCAAGCAAAAAAATTAGATGTGTAATTCTTCAAAGTGCCTTTCTCGTATTTAGGTTCCAAAGTGGACTGCCTATGTCCTAGGATTTCAATCGTGGAGGAGATTGTCAATAATATTTTGTACCTCGTTTATCTAAATGGAAGTTGAAGACCTTATCTATCGGGGAAGCTAACCACGAAATATGTCTTAGGTTCGTTGCAATATACCAATGTCCCCTTATTCAATAAAGTACCGCACCGGCAAGGTTTCTTCTCAATATGGATCCATTAGATGTCAATTTCTTTAATGGTATCAGATCATAACGAAAGAAGTCCATATGGGTTAAAAGGAAAAAGGTTTTGGCTTCTAATAGAAAAGGTTGGTCTTCGGAGTTTGAGTTTCTAACGCTCTTAATAGAGCTCTTTAATTCAAATGTTGGCGTTTCTGCACACAACAAACACTTTTATGGACGCAAAATTATTAAAGGGATACAGTGGGAAAGACGGAAAGATTGGTAAACACCATGTTCGAAATTAGCCACCATCCGTCCTTATGGTTGGATATCGGTCAAGAGGGTTCACATATTCAGAGGCATGGGGACTAATTTGATTGGGAGTTCATTCACAGAAAGATGGGCAACGGGGTAGCCATTCGGGTTCCCCCCCTTGGGAGACAAATGGAGGGCGACAACACTTTCCATCGACTTTCCCAGAATGTATGCCATTAGAGACCTAAAAAAATATTTCAGTAGCGTTGAAGTTATCTCATGAAGATCTTCTGTGTTCGTTTCATAAAGAGCTCCAAGAGCTGTAGCTGAAGTGCTTCAATATATTCAGCTCGTGAAGATAATGTGAGGGATTTACTCTTTTCGATTCGAAGATAGATGGAGATGGTACCTTTAGAAGGATGTGGAGAGTTTACAGTTCGCTTCGGCTAGAATCTCCTAGACCAAACTCTTACCTAAAGACTCTTCAAAACCCGTTGGATAATAAGTCGTGCCTATAAAAGTCAATATTTCACTAAGCTTGGAAATTAAGTTTGGAACATCTACCTACTCGGTGAACATCTCTAAAAGAAGGCATGAAATTGAGTCTATTTCTATGTCCTTTATGCGAAAAGAATGTGAATCATCTAGCCAAATTTTCTTTACTTTCCCTAAAGACTAGAGATATAATTCTCCGCAAGGTTTTATGCTTTGGATGGAAGATTGAGTAGAGATGTTTCCTTTCCTCTTATGATGAATGTTAGAATGGTTGTTGAGTATCTGTTTTCATTCTAAACATAAAGAGTTGTTCGAAGACGTTTGTTATGTCTTGTGTGGTACAATTTGGAATTACCACAACAAGACATTTTTGGTTCGGCTTGTCCTTCGAAAGCCACTTATATTTGTGGAGTGGTCACCCGAAGTTTGCCTTCATTTGGGGTAAAATAGATGTCAAAAGTCATTTAGTTGAGTAGATTGGGCTTAAAACACCGCATCTTGTTACTTTGTATTTCTAGCTTCTGCTAGTCATTTTGTTCAATAAAATCACCGTTAAAAAAAAACACAACATGTTTTCAGTCATTTGAATTATTTCTTTAACCTCAAATATGATAATATAACCACGAAAATATTTAAAATCAATAATTATGTATTGTTAAACTTGTATAGTAAGCATTTAAAATTTGATTTATTATGCTTACCTTTTGACACACCATAATAATAGACTTTAAAGTCTATAATTCTATAATGAGTGATGTTATTGTTACCCTTCTTAACTCATTTTTACCTCTTATATTAACATGATTAGACAGATTTTATCGTTTTTTTGTATTTTATGTTTCGTATGTTTTGTCTTTTGATTCTTTTTGTCTTGTCAAACCTTATATTTATATTTTGTACTTTAAGTTCTGTACGCTATAATGAAAACAAAAAATAAAAATTTTATTTAAAAAAAAAAGAAGGATTAGAAGGTATTAAAATCCTTTTATGGGGTATTGGGGTATTAATAACTCGTCCCTTCTATAATAGCAATTACTTGTAATAAAGGGTAACATACATTATTTATACCTTTTTAGCCTTTTTTTAAGAGGTTGAGCCTTATAGAGACTTATGACTTATAAGTCTTTTCATAAGCCTGCGTGACAAGCAAAACTTATTTTATAAGTCGACTTATTTTAAAAATTCAAACTCCGATAAGCCTCAATAAACCTCTTGACAAACATACCCAATCTCCCAATAAGATAGTTTTGGTAATTTATCTTTTAGAGCACTGGGTACAGTGGTGCCGTTCGGAAAAAGTGCTGCCACGTCAGCACTTTTTCCCAATGGCACCACATTCGTAGGTAACATTGCACCAGAAATCTGGTGCCGTTGGAATTTTTTTTTTTTTACATAAAATTAAAAATACATAATATTAACTAAAATTAACTTCATTCATTTAAAAAAAACACATTACAATAAAAGTAAAAACATAAAAAAGATAATACGTAAACAAGAAATAAAAATTACAAACTAGTAGTTACGGTTCCAAACATGCTCCACAAGGTCATCTCGAAGATCGTTGTGTACTTTGCTATCTCTGAGTTCTTTGTGTTTTCGAACATGTAAATCACATCTTTCGGTCCATTCCTGTGGAATGTCTGGCGTTGGATCAACGAAAACATCTCTTAAATTCACTACGAAATCTTCGTCTTCCAATATCATGTTATGCAACATTACACAACAATACATGATCCTTTTCAAAGCGTTGATTTCGAAAGCACGTGCGGGTTGTCGTATAATTCCCCAACGACCTTGTAGGACTCCGAAAGCTCTTTCGATATCTTTTCTAGAACTTTCTTGAATTCTTTTAAATTTCAACGTTTTTTCAGTCTTTGCAACAGAAAACGTTTTCACAAACACGGACCATGTTGGATAAATGCCGTCGGCTAAATAGTAACCTTTGTTGTATATATGTCCGTTTACTTCAAACGGACATTCCGGAGCTGTACCGGCAAGTTCATCATCAAATAACGGGGAACCATATAAAACATTAAGATCATTATTTGCACCCGGAACCCCAAAATAAGCATGCCAAATCCATAATCGTTGTTCCGCAACCGCTTCTAACATAATTGTTGGGTATTTATGGTCACGTCTTTTGAATTGTGCGGCTAAGGCTTTTGGGCAATTTTTCCAATCCCAATGCATACAATCAATACTCCCGAGCATTCCCGGGAGTCCATGTTTTTCTTCATGCAATGCATATAAGTTTTCAATATCCACTAAAGTGGGATTTCTTAAATACTTTTCAACGTATAAAATATGTATGCATTTTGTAAACTTGACTAAACATCGTCGTTGTGTTCGTTCACCAATTTGCAAGTACTCATCAAATGCATCAGCCGCAGTGCCGTACGCTAGTTGGCGTATAGCGGATGTGCACTTCAAAATAGGACCAATACTTTTATGACCGGTACCATCGTAACCTTCTTTAAAAAATTGAAAGTAATCGGGAAAGGGCTGGGCATTATAACTTAAAATATCATTAACTATTTTTTTTAAAAGTGTAGAGATCATACAATACCTTCGCCTAAAATTCTCTTCGGTATATTTAGGATCAATCTCTTCGTCGCCAAAATAGTCATCGATTAGACGTTCCTCCGCCGTTTCTCGTTGACGTGGTATGTATGCCCTCTTTTTAGTACTCGATCTCGATCCCATTCCCGATCCCGATCCACCGACTTCTTGTTCACACAAAGCCATATATTGTTCATACTCTTGATAAGAACGAATATATCGCTCCCGGTCGTCTTGAAAATAAGCATCATAAGTTTCTAAAGCGTTTGCGAAGACGGGATAGTTTGGATCCATATTTGAAAGAAAAGTGAGTGTTTATTGATATGTAAATGAAATTGGAAGAGTGTGTGAAAAAATGGAAAAATAAGGAGGTATTTATAGGATTTTTGGGGTATAAATTCAAAACAAATGGCTATATTCCTTCCCCCCAACGGTCAGATTTTAAAAAAAAAAAACCTGGGCTGATGGTGACGGCGCAAGAACGAACGGCACCACCGAGGTTACGGTGCGCCGTTGGTTTTCTGGCGTCGTTGGTCTTGGCACCACCTTCGGCGCCACCGTACCTCCTTCTCTAAGAGTGTTATCTATACCGATCACAAAAGTCTTCAACACATTTTTAATCAGAAAGAGCTGAATATGCGTTAGAGGAGATGGATTGAGTTGTTTAGTGATTATGAGTGCGAGATTCGTTACCATCCTAGTAAGGCGAACGTTGTGGCTGATGCATTGAGTAGGAAGGAGCGACTAAAACCTAGACGTGTAAGGGCTATGGCAATGACTGTCTAGGCTGGAATGAGAGAAAAGATACAAGTAGCCCAGAGTGAGGCGCTTAAGCAAGAGAATATATTTATGGAGAATCTGCATGGTTTAGACCAGCAGATGGAAAAGAAAGAGGGTAAGAGTTTGTATTTTATGGACCGTATATGGGTTCCATTAATAGGAGACATGAGAACGATGACCATGGACGAAGCTCACAAGTCTAAGTACTTTGTGCATCCAGGAGCTGATAAGATGTACTATGATCTTCAAGATATGTATTGGTGGCCGGGAATAAAGAGAGATATTGCTACTTATGTTAGTAAGTGTTTGACATGTTCAAAGGTAAAGGCTGAGCATCAAAGGCCTTCGGGCTTACTGCAACAACCTGAGATACCTGAATGGAAGTGGGATAAGATCACTATGGATTTTATCACTAAGTTGCCTAGGTCAAAAAGTGGGCATGACACGATTTGGGTCATAGTCGATAGACTGACTAAGTCGGCTCATTTCCTAGCTATAAGAGAAGACTATAGTACTGAGAAATTGGCAAAGATCTACATTGATGAGATAGTCGCGAGACATGGAGTTCCTGTGTCGATTATTTCAGATAGAGATGGACGATTTACGTCACGTTGCTGGCAGACTGTGCAAAAAGCTTTAGGGACGAGGTTGGATATGAGTACGGCTTATCATCCCCAAACGGATGGACAAAGTGAGCGTACGATTCAGACCTTAGAGGATATGTTGAGGGCGTGTGTAATTGATTTTGGTGGTAGCTGGGATGTTCATCTACCATTGGCTGAGTTTTCTTACAATAATAGCTATCATTCGAGTATAAGATGTGCTCCGTTTGAAGCCTTGTATGGAAGGAAGTGTAGGTCGCCTATTTTATGGGCTGAGATTGGAGAAAGTAGTTTGATTGGACCTGAATTGGTTCAAGAAACGACTGATAAAGTTGTGTTGATAAAGGAGAAGCTCAAAGCAGCGAGAGATCGTCAAAAGAGCTATGCTGATAATAGACGCAAACCATTGGAATTCGAAGTAGGAGATCGAGTGATGTTGAAAGTATCACCTTGGAAAGGTGTAATTCGTTTTGGGAAAAAGGGAAAGTTAGCACCGAGATACGTAGGACCATTTGAGATTCTTGAAAGGATCGGTCCTGTAGCTTATCGATTTATCGGTTGAGATTGCCTGAGGAATTGAGTGGAGTACATGACACGTTTCATGTGTCAAACCTAAAGAAGTATTTGGCGGATGCTAGTTTGCATGTGCCATTGGACGAGATTAAGGTTGACAAAACTCTTCGTTTTGTTGAGGAACCTGTAGAAATTATAGACCGTGAAGTTAAGAGTTTAAAACGTAGTAGGATATCACCTGTAAAAGTTCATTGGAATTCTAAGCGTGGACCTGAGTTTACTTGGGAACGCGAAGATTATTTGAAGTCTAAGTATCCTCAGTTGTTCGTTGAGCGAATTGATGAATCGGCTAGCTAAATCTCGGGATGAGATTTCCTAAAGGAGGGGATATTGTGACAACCATGACTTGAGCAGGTTAGTCAAACTATTAGTGTTGACTTATGTATTTGTTGCAATGAATAGGTTATGTGTTATATGTGTTTATACGTGTTTATGTGTGTTATGTAGGATATGTGAGATTTGATAATCAATCCATTGAGCGTGATCGTCTCATTGGGATTGGATTTGTGTTGGATTTTGTGGAGTTCATTTCGTTCACTTTTAGTGACAAGGAAATGATTTTGGTGATTGAAGCGGTTTCGCGTTAATTGTGTAAGTAATTATACGTATATGTATTTTTGTGTTAGTAATATTAGGTTAAGATTAGGTTCTAGTAGTTAGAATATGAAAGAAATGAAATTTCCATTTTTGGAAAGTTAGGGTTAATAAAAATAAAAAGTTATTTATTTTTAAAAGTTTAGTAAATTGTGTTTAAGCGAAAAGGTATGCGCAAGCAAGCTAAGGTTTTTATAAAAACTTAAGGTGATGTTTATAATTAAGTAATTAATAAATAAATAATAATAAAATATATATATAAATAAGGCCAATCGGCCGGTTTTAAGGAAAAGAAAGAAAAAAGGAATTTTAATAGGAAACAAATAATAATTAGACTTTATCTAGAATTAGTTTGGGAGCCTATAAATACAAAATAAAATTCCATAACCCTCCCCCCTTGTATAACCGGTTGAACAAAGAATAAAAGAGGAGGAAAAAAATTAGGGTTTTTGCTTTTGTGAAGAAAACAAGTTCTAAAGTAAGTTTTACTTAATCTTTGTTAATTATTAATCTTTAATCATGTAATAATTAATATGGTGGATAATTAGGGTTTCATTAAATCTGTAAATTAATGATGTTTAATCATATTGCAATGAATATAGGGATTTAATAAGAAGCTTATGGGAGTATTGGTTAGACTTAATTCGCCTTTAGAATTTTGTTTAAGATTAGGGCAATTTAGGGCTTGTGCTGTCGGAAGCTGTTATCTCGATGATGGTAATAGCTTTTGTCAAGTTTCCAGTGTCTATGACGTAGCTCAGAGAGTCTAGTTTCCAGAATATCCGGCCTCAAAGGTTTTTGAGGTAGGAAGTCAGTCAAACGTTGGTTGCAAGAAAAGTTGTCAAAGCAGTGAATACGGGTCAGATTTAGGTCAAATTACGAGGTATAAAACCCCCCACTTAAAATTTGAATTATGATTATCCAATATACAGGAGTTTAGCTCTATGTGTCTATTAAAAATTCCCTAAAGGAGAGCTTCTGATTTGGAGTCTAAGTATGGTTTTTAGGTCCAAACTTTTTAGTGTGAGATCAGATCCGAAACTAAGTAGTTAAAAGTTTGATTTTAATTGAGCTACTTAAGAAGGGAAATAAATTAGTGGAAAAATCATGGAGTTAGTAGACTCGTGTTATTTAACTTGTGATTTTTGGTAGAATTTATGAAGCTCAGTAGGTATGATTTAGAAAATGGTAAAGTGAGGTCAAAATTCTGCATTTTCGAGTAAATTGTAAGTCTTTGAAATAATGTGTAAACGAATTGGTTAATGTCGGGCATCGTGTCGGGGTGACCCATGAGGGTAACTAAACACCTTATACATCCATCATATGATTGTTACATGTGCAATAATCTTTTGGCTTAGTAGCGTGTAACACGAGTTATTTTGTTGTTTAGATTTGTGTTAGTTGTTTAATGAGCTTTTTGTCAGGAATCTTTTGAAAGTTTAAGCAGAATGTTGATTTTCATAGCCCCTTTTTCTCATGTTATTTTGGGGTGAGAATGATGCTTGTTGTCGTGTTAAAATATTTTTAAGCTTGATGTGGTTATGTGTATTGGATCGTGGGCACGTTCCGTCCCGTTGCGTTATGATATGATATGTTTGGTATTGTGGATCCTAATATGCAAAATGAGGTTTGGCGGTGATGAGACTGTGTGAGCTAATATGAGGCCATGTAGCGCACATATGAATTTGGTATGATTGTGGATCGATGGCAAACTCCGTCTCGTAGTGGTTATTAGTGCATGAATGTTTTGGTAATTTGGCCGCATCTAATTGAAAGTTTTATTTTGATATTGTTTATGTCCGTAAACCTATGATTCTCGCTCACTTTAATGTTGAACATTTAAGAATCATTTTCAGAGAGCCTTAATGGTGCTAAGATAGAGCGAAGTGGCTAGAAGAGACCGTAGGATGCTTGGAGTTTATTTATGCTTCATGTTTGAATAAATGCGTTTGCATGAATTGTTTGGATTATATTTTGCATGTCATTTATTGACGAGACCTCTTTCTCATTAATAAAAACACCGTTAGGTTTTGGATATTGTTATGACACTTTGTGTCTTTGCTTTACTTTAGTTTTCATTTTAGTATTCTCTATATAGACACCATGTGTTGTGATGATATCCATTCTTGTTTACGCCTCGCGTTTCCGCCTTGGTGGGGTGTGACAGGAGTATCTACGGGGTCACTAGATTCCATACCATATTTTTTCAAAGATTCTAGAGCATATTTAGACTGATTGATAAAGATGCCTCTAGGACTTTGTGAAATCTGGAGTCCTAGAAAAAAGAATATTTTGCCCATCATTGATATCTTAAACTTAGAACACATTATTTTTGAAAATTGGTCACATAATTTAGGTGTAGTAGACGCAAAAATTATATCATCAACATAGATTTGTACCAGGAGAATATCTTTGCCTTGTCTTCTAATGAACAATGTAGGATCCACGGTTCCTTTAGAGAATTCCTGAGAGAGTAGAAACTTCGACAATAGATCGTACCACGCGCGAGGAGCTTGTTTTAACCCATAGAGAGCCTTTTTAAGCTTATACATATGATTCGGATTGTCTTGATCCACAAACCCGTCCGGTTGGCTGACATAAACTTTTTTGGGCAGAATGCCGTTTAAGAATGCCATCTTAACATCCATTTGGTAGACGATCATATTCATGTGAGCAGCATATGCGAGGAAAATTCAAATAGCATCAAGTCGAGCCACTAGAGCAAAGGATTCCTCAAAATCAATTCCCTCTTCTTGACGATAACCATGAGCAACCAAACGAGCCTTGTTCTTTAGAATTCCTCCTAATTCATCAAGTTTCACCTTGTAGATCCATTTTAAAGTAATAACCATCACTTTATCTGGACGAGAAATGAGCTCCAAGACTTCAAGACGTTCAAATTCATTAAGCTCCTCTTGCATTGCTTCAATCCAACATGCTTGAGTTAATGCGTCTTTATAGTTCTTTGGCTCAACTGATGTGAGAAAGGCATCATAGTAACAAAATAAGGCTTGTTCATGAAGTTGGAGTCTTGTGGAAACAGGTCTTTCGAGTTCACCGATGATGTTGTCTAAAGGATGATCCTTGGTCTATTTGGTAACGTGTTCTGAGTTAGGAGCAATAGTATGCAAAATGGTAGGAATAACATTCGAAGAAGAAGATGCTTCAGAAACGTTTTCTGGAATTGGAATACCAAAGAATGGATCGTTATTCATGTGTGCAACATCTAAGTCATGATTGTCTTCTTCAACATCGTTAGGAATGACAGGAGATTGAGTTTCGGGTGTTGTTTGTGAGTTACTAGGTGATGGTGCATCTTGGTCAACAGCTGTTGAGGAAGGTGAACCAGTTGATGCAGAGGGTTCTAGAGCTACTACTTCAGCAATATGAGCAATGACTTCAGGGGCTGGGCGATCAACACTTGGTGAAGGGTTGAGTAATTCATCAAACAGTGGTTGAAACAAAATATCCCAATCAGTTCTTGAAGGTAGTACAAACGGTGTTGAAGGAAGGTTTGGCACGAGTCCTGAACTAATTGTTGCAGGAGTCATTTCATGAAGTGCGGGTCCTGAACTGTTGTGTTCAGAAGTCATTACTGTTAGCTCATCAAAATCTACATGAATTGTTTCAATCATTCGTCTGGTACGTCGGTTGTAAATTCGAAACGCTTTCTTTGCGGGTGAATAGCCAATGAAAATACAATATTGCTTTCAAGTTGTACTTACCCAAGTTCTCACTATTCATTTGTCGGATAGCTGAGTGCTCCAAGCATGGAAAACGTTAAGTCAGAAGTTTTTTTATGTAAAAGCTCATATGGTGTTTTGCCATGACGAAGATGTATGATGGAACGATTTTGGGTGTAACATGCGATAGCAACTGCTTCTGCCCATAAGAATAACGAAGCTTTTGTATAAATCAACATTGTGTGGGCAGCTTTAATTAGCGTACGATTACGTCTTTCAACGACACCATTTTGCTATGGAGAGAGAGCAACAGATGTTTCATGAGAGATGTCAACCTTCTCATAATATTCACGCAAAGTTTGATTAACAAATTCAGTTCCATTATCTATTCTGATTCGTCAGACAGGTACTTTAAGACGCAATTAGATCATCTTGAGAAACTTAATTATGAAATCTGGAGCTTCATCTTTTGACCTTAAGCACTTTACCCAAGTAAATCGAGAGTAATCATCAACAATGACGAGTATGTACTTCTTTCCATTAACACTTGCAACACGCATTAGACCACAAAGATCCATGTGCAAAATATAGAGTTTTTCTTGGTTGGTGTCTTCAGATTTAGGTTTGTGGGGCTTCTTCTTGCTTTTTCCCATTGCACACGCAGAACACAGATGGTCCTTTTTAAACTTTAGCTTGGGGAGACCTCGAACAAGACCGTGTCTAGCTAAATGGTTGATTGCACCAAAGTTCAGATAAGATAGACATCGGTGCCATAGCCAAGACTTAGTCTTTGAGGCCTTTGATAAGAGACATATAGGAGAGGTCGCCATCATATCTCCAAGAGACAGAGTATACAGATTTTTGCCTCGAGATCCATTCAATAGATCAACACCTTCAAGATTACAAACGAAGCGGGTGTGTTGACAAAAAGCAACTTCAAGGTTCGAATCATAGAATTGCCCAACAGAGAATAAGTTGGGTCGAAGTAATTCTACGTAGTAAACCCTTAATATCGTAACATTCCCAATCTAATAATCACCATATCCCAATATCTTTACCACGTGATCATTTCTGAATTTGACTGTACCCAAGAATTTATTGACGAAATTGGTGAGCTAAGAGCGATCTTCGATCATATGCTTAGAGCAGCCGAAGTCCAAATACCAGAGAACAATTTAGACGACGTGCATTCATCAAGAGAGGAAGATGGAACATCGAAAACTATGGATCCCCAAGATTTATTGGGTTCCTTTTTGTTAGCAGATATAGATTTAAGAACCTTAGATTTGATAACGGGAACATTAGTTTTAGATTTCCTAGGTTTCCTTGAGTAAACCAATGTTACGACAGGCTTAGGTGTTTCAGTTTCTAGAGCATATGGTTTCCTAAGGGGCACTTCAGTAGTTGTGGTAATCCTAGTTAAAGGGCATGCATTTCCTACTATAGTGAATGTCCGACCAGTAGGTCTCCAAATGTATCCAATATTTGTAAACACCTTTCCTGTTAGTTTCTAAATTTTTCTATTTAAACTTTTCTTAACATGTTTAGATTTTACACGAGCATTCACATTATTGATAAAATTAAGAACACACAAATCATGATTATCAAAAAGCAAGAAACCATTACACTTAACACATAAAGGTTCAGAATTCGCATTAAGCTTAAAATGTTGCACATTTGCATTTCCTTTAGGTTTAACAAAGCAATTCTTATTTTTCAAACTAGATCTAACTATCCTAGGGTGGGCTTCTATTTTATTCTTCTGAGTACTACTTGGTGTTTGCTGAATCTTATCTTTCTTTGTATTGCCTGAAGGCTGTGATCCGCTAGCACTAGTAGACGGTTTTACTCCTGTAAAAGACAACATAGGTTTGTTAGAAACTAAGTTCGATGAAGAAGCTGTTTTTGTGTTTGTGTTTCCTGAGGATGTGACGGGCTCAGTGAATCTAACTCTTTTGTCCTTGTTCTTTGGGGTCACAGCCACTAATTTTTCACTTGAATTGTTGATGCTAGGGCAGGTTTGTCCGACTATTATAAGCAACTCCTGAATTTGTTTGGTATACTTACAAGCAGAGTCTAAGGATTCATTTAGAGGATTTTGTGATTTTCCTTGTTCCACTATTTCCCTAAGACTCGCAGCTTCTTCCTGAGTGTGCTTAAGGTAGTCAGAGTGACATGACTTATTGTTCAACAATCTAGGGTTTAAATATTCCACATCAATCTTAAGCATTTTTAGATCAATAGTATGTTTGCTAACAGCATTATCAGCTAAACCTTTTCCTTTCAGTTTCCTTAATTCATCCTTTAGAGCTATTACGGTCAACCATTGTTCCTGAATTTTTGCATTTAAATCAGAAATTTCCACAAACTTTTGATTGACTTGATTAATTAACACATCACATTGTTCTTTTGATCGAATACGTGCTGGTTTAATCGAGTCATAAAGTTGCTTATAAGTCTGTTTCAAATGTTCATTCTCAGCAATAAGGTTTGACACCCTATGATCCAATTCAATATTTATCATTTCAACATCTTCTATGTCCTTTTTGACATTATCCTTATTCATATTTTCACTTAGAGATTTAATTCTCTCTTTCAACTTCTTTATGACCGTGTCTTTCTCTTGGGACTGAGCTTTTAATTCATTTAATTCAAAATATTGATCAAAACTTGGAGCACTTTGATTTGAAACAGAATTGTCCCTTTGAAAAATTTCTTGATTAAGTTGAGTGTCAACTTCTAAAGAGACGCAATGTTTTTCAAGAGTGGTAAAACTTCTGAACAGTTTATCGTAAATCTCTTTTTCAACAAAATCCTTTTTGTTGAGAAGCTCAGTCTTAAGTT
Organism: Tanacetum coccineum; assembly: GCA_026074375.1. Classification (NCBI taxonomy): domain Eukaryota; kingdom Viridiplantae; phylum Streptophyta; class Magnoliopsida; order Asterales; family Asteraceae; genus Tanacetum; species Tanacetum coccineum. The sequence goes on along the minus strand of BQNB010032532.1, from coordinate 20,117 downwards.
TGAGACACTTTTTACATTCACGCATATTCACATAAGTATTATCCACGGAAGAATTCACAGTTATGTTCATTATATCTTTGTTTATGACTTGTTCCAAGAGTCGTTCATTTTCGTTCAAAACTTGATTCGTTTTAAATTCAAATATTTTTTACTCTAAACGATGTTGTTCCATAGCCTGTTCCATTTGATGAAAGATATTTTGGACTTCAAAAAGTTCATCAATCAAATATTGATCGAATGTATTAAATAAGTCCTTCAGAGCTTTTACAAATGGAATTATTTCATCCTTAAATCAAGCTTTTGTATGTTCAAACCCCCACGAGACCTCAGCGATGGCTGTGACAGTGGTTCTTTTTTTGACAACTACATCAAAACCAGCAAGATGGTGTTTAAGTTTCTTCAAACTCGTATTTACCATGCTGACTTTAGGAAGTTCATTCGAAACCTCAACTTTTGTAGGTCTACAAGAAGAATTAGGATCTGAAGAATTCATAAAATTCTAAGACCAAAAGGCTTGTTCAGCAGATAATTCAGTTTGTGGAACAAATCATTTTTCAAAATCTTGAGAAAGTTTATTAAGAACAGCATAATCAACTGGTGTGATAATAACTTTCTTTTCTAAAACCAAAGGATCCTGTTGTTTTAAAAGCATTTTTGAATGACTCTCTTCAGCAAGAACAAGGGTCTCTTCAGAGTTAGGAATCACAATAGTACTAGTGTTCTTAATGACATTACCATCATAAAGCTTGGGTTCCAACTGCTGAGCTTTCTTCAGATAGAAAGAGTTTTGAAAACCTACAACTTGTTTAGTGGTATTATTATAGAAAAACTGAGGTTTCGTCAACATGTGAACAGTTTGTACATATTGATCTCTTTTAAAAACAATATTATCTAGCTGTTTGATCTTCTTTTCTAAGGAAATTTCCCTATCAATTTTTCTAGATTATTCTTTCTTAAAATCATTTTTGAGGAGAGTAACTGTTTACATTAAAGATTCCTTTTCTTTTAAATGTTCTGAAAGAGTTTGTTTAAGACGATCAATCTTTATAGACTGTTCACATGAATCTAAAATATTATCTTTACTCTTTAAATCAACATTTTGTCCTTCTTTCAAAACTTTAACTTGTTTCTTATATCTTTCAAGCTCAGCAGTTAAAGTATCATTGACACTTTTATTGTCCAGATTTATCTTGGTATAGTTAATCACTTGGGTTTTTAGTTGTTCAATCACATATAATATCAGTGCATCTTGTTGTGCAGATGAATTAGAATTCTGAACAGTTGTCTGTTGTGATTCTTTCACATACTGAGAATAAGGAATGATATTGCTATCACTGGTTATTCTAGTCTTTGAATTATTCATAACACTCGACTGTTCAGAAGACGGCATCGCCTGCACAACGTGATTCATCAAGTTGTTATCCACATTATCATGATTGTTTACCTTAGCGAGAGCATCTGAACCATAATGAGATAAATTCGCTATAAGAGAAACTTTGGCAGTGTTGAGTTCATCACAATCAGAGTCATATGCATCCAAATCATCAGCTTAATAAGTAGCATTGTGAGTAATGACAGTTGTGTGGCTTGACCTTCTACAATTCCTGGATCTGCCAAAAATGCTAGTTCCTCCTCATGTAGAATTTGACCATTTGCTTGAGCTTGTACCAGCAACACTTTATCCTTAAACCACGAATCATCCTGTTTTATTTTAGTGCATTATTTGGACATGTGTCCCTCCCCTTTGCAGTTGTAACAAATAACATTCCTTTGTTTCCCAGAATTACTTCTACTTGCTCCTGGAGTGTATGTCCTACTTGTTCCCGTAGCAAAAGAAATTTGTCTCCCCTGAACTGGTTGTAAAGTCACTCTTCCATCATTAATGGTAGCTTGTTGCCCAGGGTTTGATGAATTCCTCAGCTAATTGTTGGTAGTAGGATAGCGAGATATGACAACAACTGATAGAAATGACATCATATGGTTGATGGCATCAATGGGATCATCACCTTGCTTGAACACTGGAACAATTAGACCCGAGTCTAGTTGCGGAAATTTAGGTTGTTGGTTAACTGAGGGAGCATATTCCAATTAAGGGATGGATGATAATGGAGAATAAACGTTGTGGTGAACTGATGATGATTGATAATCATTAGATGGATAAGTGATTGAAAGTGGTGTTGATGATTGATTGTTTGAGTATTGTTAAGACTGAAAAGGTAATCCATACTGTGAAGACTGATATAGTGAAATTTGTGGTTGAAATAGAGAGTTTTGATATGAGTTCTGATACGTTTGATAAGGAGACTGAGTCATCTGATGGGTTGTAACCAAAGCAAGCGGATCTGAGTTGCGTTCATGCATTAAATGAACTTCATTTGCATGAAATTCGTGTTGTCCCAAGTAAGCATGAAGCTGATCAATGTTAGTTGTGTGCAAATCCCGAACTAATTTGACATCAGTCACAAATTTGCTCCACTCAGGAGGAAGAGTATTCAAAAACTTAGTTTTCACTTAAAATTGTTCTAATTTCACATTGTAGATGTTCATGTCATTGAGTAGCAGTGAAAATCTCAAGTAAAAATCACGTAGTGTTTCCCCCTTCTTATAAGCAAACTTATCGAATTCATCATAAAGCCTACACTAAGCTATCCAGTTTCGTCAAAGAAAGTTCCTGCATGAGAAGTTAAATTCTTTCCCAAAGTTCCTTGGTTGATACGATGATTGCTAACTAAGCATAAAACCTCAGGTGGAATCCTTGGAGAATGATATTTGTTGCCTGACAACACAATCAGTATTTTGAATAGATTCGTGCAAATAACTCAGAATATTAATTTGGACTAGTCACACACATTTTCCTCAATTGTAGGCCAGATGAGTGGACCATTTTCAATGGATTCAAGGATCATTCGTCCATGTTGTCTATTCATCATGTATAGCTCCATTATGCTTTTCCAAGAATCGTACATATCCCTTCCAACATAGAAGACGATATTCACACCTAAAGAATCGCTTTGTCAACAAGAGTCGTCATTAAGAAATTTATATGTTAAAAGATTACTTGTTTGATTGAACGGTGGTAGAAAGAAATTGTGTTTAATTAAGTTTTCTTTTTAGTGTTTTAATTCTTGAAACTACACAGGATTTTACATGTCTTGACAAAACCGGGAAAAACAAGTTAATGTTTCTCGAGATTTTACAAGTCAAATAAATAAACCGTATAATTTTGAAAATTGAGTAGTTCCGTTTCAACTAAAAGTGGTTGTTCGGTTAACACTAGACCCAGTTTTTCGGTACCAACTAAAAGTTAGTTGTATCGTTCACACTAGACCCGAGTTGTTCGGACTAACTTAAAAGTTAGTGTTCGGTTCACACTAGAATCCAGTATGTTCGGTACCAACCTAAAAGTTAGTTGTTCGGTTCATCCTAAATCCAGTTTGTTCGGTGACACTAAAATACAGTAGTTCGTTGACACTAGAAACCAGTTGTATGGTTTGACACTAAAATTTAGTACTTCGGTTGACACAAAAAGTCCAGTTTTGGCTGACACTAAATCAAAACCTAAAATTATTAAAACAACAAAAAAGACACCTATTTGATAAGTCGTTTTGCAAAAATTCCTTGTACAACTAGTGTACTAACCTATAGGAAACAAGAAAATGGAAACTTTATAGGTTTTTAAGCCAAAATTATTAAAATCAAGATTTTGATCTTTGAAAAAGGTTTTCAAACACAAATGATGTTTTTCTTGATTCTAAACTTGTACACCTATATCCAAGGATACTAGATAAATTTACCTATATAAATGATCCTTTGGTGTACACAATAGCTTTGAACACAAAGAAAAAATAAGAAAAAGGACAATTTTTGCAAGAAAAACACATGAATCCAAAAGATAAACACGAAAACTAAACGCACCACTCCATGGCTCTTGATACCAATTGAAGAACAATCAAATAACATACATGGAAAGAGGAAAAGAGGTTGTTTTAGTGAGAGAGAGGGTTGGATGAACACTTAGAGAGAGAAAGTAAATATAAGGTAGAAATGCATTATGATGTGTGAAAAATGAACAACCAACCACCTCTCCAAGGCATGGAGAGGTGTATAAATACCCTTTTGTCCGGCCTATGGATAGGCTTTACATGGGCTTTTCCTAACTTTGGCCTAATTAGATTAATAACATTACATTTGACTAACTACGGGCTTTGACTAACTATTATTGGAAGTGACCGATACTTTTGTGTTTCTAACAAAGCATTTAATCAAGTTTGTGACATCACAGTGCATGGAGACGGCTTCAGGATTTGCTATTGACGATGTCAAGAGTGAAGGGTAAAGACGTCACTACGACTTGTGACGCCGTCACAATGACCGACAAAGAGAAGCCTTTAGAAGATTCGACGGGCTGACGGCGTCAAGAAACCCTAGTGAAGCCGTCGGACCCGATTTCCTATAAAAACCTTATTTTTCATATTTTATGGTGAAAAAACGTGGAAAAAAGGAGGAACTTTAGTAGCAGCCATATTGGTCAAATTTTAGGGTTTTGCAACCCTTTTGTACCCATTGATACTCCATGTTTAATTGAAGTGAAGTTCTTTTACCCTTTGAATAATTCAATATGTCTATGTGTTGTTTGATTTATCGTTCTTCACTTTCAATTAACATGCTTGGCTAAATCTATATGTGTTTTCTTATGATTGCATGAAACTTAGTTGTTAATTCTCTTTTATTATTGCTTCTTGTTAGCGGTGTGCGCGTTTGGCTTTAGAAAATGAGCTATTTGATCTTCATATCATAGCATAGACATCTAGGGAAACGCGATTAGGTTAGAGGATACCTGTGATTAGATCTTCATATCTAGACCACCTTGGGGTGGATTTCGAATTAAGTATTTATCACGTGTGAATTTACTATTGGACATGAGCGGTGTCTGCAGGTAACCACCGTCTAGGTTGTCACGTAGATAGCAGACTTGACCAACCCACTGTTGAATTAGGGAATACTTACACATTACATTAACAAGGGTGACGGACAATAAAATCATAGAAAAGAACTAGGGAGTAGTGCATGAATAGGTAAACACGTTTGTTTAACCATACGAGTTTTTTTATCAATTTACTTTTTTGCATAATTAGGAGTAGTTTAATTTATTAGTTTAATCAACCCCCTCTTCAAATCTGAGATTTACTTGCTTTCTAAAAAAATATAAAAATACAAAAATAATCTTCTCTCAACCTTCATACCTTAGTAAACATACAATTCGAACCTACTCAAACTATTTCCCTAGAGAACGATAATACCCCCCCCCCCCCTCAGAGTCTTGCCTATACTATACTACAAGGATTAGGTACTCTGCCTAGGAGGGTTGTTAAACTTATGTGTTGCAACCCAACGCATCAGAAGACCAAGTAAGAGGATTAGAGTCACCCAAGAAGAGATGGTAAAGGATGAAAAGCTAAAGAAGGGCTGTTAAAGACCCATTGGTGTCGTTGGTATTTGGTAGTTGATTTTTTGCTATGTTTTATGATGTAATAGTTAAGTTGTAACATTCAGATGGTTATGAAAAGCCTACAAGTTAGGAGGTTTTTGACAATCTTATGCATTGTGATCACACATATTCACATAATTTGACTTGCAATGATCAAACATGGTATTTTATGGTTTACCCATAAGATTTTAGCCTAAAACATATGATCCGGAGGTCGGGGAGGATAAAAAAAATAGAAAGCCATATTATTAGATGTAGAGAGAGAAAGGGAAGATGTGTGTGTGTTTCTAGAGAGAGAAAGGAAACACACAGAGTTTACATTAGTACATATATAAGACCAATAATAATATACTTAATATATTATAAACACGTATAAGAACCATGCAGCATCTAGTATACCCAACTAATGCAACAAGTAATGTATGAATGAATGTCCCATAAAAATCCCTTTTTATGATGCAATGTTTGAAAACGGTTATAGTCCAAGTAAAAACATTTGACCTGGTTCTCTATAACCTTGGCTCTAGATACCAATCTGTAACACCCCCAAATTGGGTCGCAGCGGAATAATGTGTCCGGGAGCGTTACTTCATAGATCAATAGCACAAGATATGAGAACGACCTCTAAAAGAGTCGTTTGAAATACGATACATTGGATTTATTGAAATTGTTTAATACAAAGCACAACGGCTTAAATTGTTCAACATTGAAATAACAAGATTTTAGATCATAACAAATATCCCAAGATGTAATGACTCCAAATCTTTTATGCATGACTCCCCAAAAGAGTATCCCCAATGTATCCTTAGCACCTCGTGCCTCATTGACCTGAGAAAACATGCTTTAAAACGTCAACATAAAGTTGGTGAATTCATAGGTTTATGTAAAATGTAATGTAGGACCGCAAGATTTTCCCCGTGATAATGCAACAGATGCAAACATCACAAAATGTAATTACGTTTCCCTAAGCTCATGACACTGAAGCTCGACATGTATGAATTGCAATATAAATTGCCAACATTGCCCGTGATGATGTTCTAACCCGCAACATCCTAAATCCGACATGGTATACGTCCGTTGTCCGGTAAACCGGCACAGTGAGCGCTACTCACCCGAACGGGGATGTCAATCCCAAATAGATCTATTTATAACATTCGCGCTCACACAAAGTAATTGATAGTTCATGATAATGGGCTCAGAGGGTTATCGCTACTTAGGCAAACACGTAATCATGTAAAAATGTACACTTGCGTCCAATCATAAAACAATGCATGTTTCTCACCCCAAAAGTTGTAAATCATTGATATAGTAAAACATGGGGCTATGAACTCACCTCAGCAAATGAAGTGAATGAAATAAATCAAGTGAGTGAGTCGACAAGCGAAGTCCGAATGCAACCTAATTAAACATAGGTCGTATGAATACTATGTACTTTGAATAACTAATGCCATATATAATTCTATATAGTTACATCACCACCTAAAAGTGTTTGTTTAATTTATAAAATTAAACAATTTGATTTGCATTCGTAAAATAAATGTTCATGTATTTGAAATCGTAAAGATGATATATTTGTCCAACAATTTGTTATTCGTCAAAAACACTTGATGTATTATTTATAAAATTTTATTATATAAATAATTTAATTATGTGAGAATATAATATTTATAAAGTTAAAAACATTTATAAATATTACTTTTAGTAAAAACGTCATATCTTTCTCGTTTCAAATCCGTTTTGCATATTCTTTACATCCGTGTTTTCGTATTTGGATGATATATTAAAATATCATATTTGTAAATATTAAGTTACTGATGAACAGTAACATTTAATCAATTTAATAAATTATATCAACTACTTTTATATAATTAATTGTTGTAATATTGAAAATGTCGTAATTTATTCGTTTTACATCCGTTTAATACGTTCTTTATATGTATGGTTTTGTATTTGAAAAATCTAATCAATTATTAGATTTATTATATTTAATGTTACTGTTATGAACAATAACAGTAAGTATAAATTTATAAAAATACTTTTTATAAATATTAATTGTTGAAATCGTATAAAAATCATATCTCGTTCGTTTTAATTCGGTTTTTAGTGATTCCTTCGCCCACGTCTTCGTAATTAAAAGTTCTATCCAACAAAAATATTTCTCATCAGCCTACTGTGATGAACAGTAACAGGTTTTTATAAAATCACTTTTATAAAGTTACTTTTGGTTATTTTATTCATTAAACATGAAAAACTCGTAACTAATTCATTACCCATTGGTTTTTTCAAGTTTCTTACCTCTTCATAATCCTTATGAAGTCTACTTTTACAGAAAAATATCAAATATTTAACTCAAATTCGAATTGTATTATTTTTATAACTTTCTTTTATAAAAATACTTTTATAATTGTAAATCTTGTAAACATCATAACTCCTTCGTTATTTATCCGTTTCGCGAGTTTCTTACATGCTTGTAATCCTTATGATGTGTATTTTAAGGAAAAATATAAAATAATTTCTCCCAGGTACTGTTTGCTACAGTAAATTCGAAAGGTGTTTATAACTTTTAAATAAACTTGTTTTAGGTATTAATAACTTATATAAATTATCACAAGTCCTCTAATTTATACAATACATATCTTGTGTATATAATAAGTCCTCTATATCATAATATGTCCATATTATCCATGGAATAAATCCAACATATTTATTTATTTATAATCTTAATAAATAAATCTTTCATCATTAATTCATTTACTCATTTTGTAAATTACCTAATACTTTTTGTAAGATGTGTTTCTCCATTATAACATGAGTCTTAATCATCATAACAACATATACATATATTGTTCGAACTATGACCCAACATAAAAACTCATTTTATAACTTGTAAAGTTTACTAGGTGATGATCTAACTACACAATAATTATATAACACATGAAATGAAAATATTGAAAAGATTAGGGTTTAGGTAACCTTTAAATGAATGCTTGATAAGTGAGGAACAATATTAAACCCTTATGGCTCAAACCCTAGTTCGAAAACCCTTAGAAGAAACCCTAGCCTTGAACCCTTTGTATAAACTCTTTCAAGAACCCAACCAAGACTTTAATGCACCTTAGCTTTACTTCTTGATGATATTAGAATACTTAAACAAGTTTGGGAATTGAAAATATGGAAGGTTAAGGGGCTGCTGTTTGGTTCGTGAGCAAGAGAGGGAAAAAAGTGAGTTTTTGCTATGATTTCTTGTAAGTAATATGTGTGTGTGTGTTCCATACTTTATGAGCACTATTTATAGAAAAGTAAATCCCTAGAATACTCTTCTTATCAAACCAACAATGGTTTTGGGGTGGTGCATGGTTTCGTCTTGTTTGTGGTTCAAAAGAAGGAACAATGTAGGTTTTTAATTAATTAAGGACATGTTAGGTTTAGTATAATATTATTTGAGGTTTTAGGTTTAGGAAACATGTTGTTCTCTTTGGAACATTGATGAGACTTGGCTTAAGATATGGTTTTTCTTGCTTGCTTCTCTTAACCGTAAGTTTGGGGTCAAAAGAGGGGACAATGAATGTTGTTAATGTGTTTAGTACTAGACTAGGGATAGGTACATACTTTTGTGTCTTGTAAGAATGATTAGACAATGTTAACATGCTTGGTTTGGCTTTCTTTCTTGCCTTGTGGTTCTAACCGTGGGTTTTGCAAGCAAGAGGGACACACATTGGGTAAAAATGGTTGTTTGATCCATTGGTTAACAAGTAACATTATTTATTAGTGTTAGTGGAGGTGTATGATGATTTAATTTCAACTTGTAGGTGTATGTAAGTATGAATTCGGTTTTAAAGGTGTGGTGAGTGAGTATTTAAGAGATTTTTAAGTATTAGGAGTATTAGTGATTACTTGTTGAAGTCTAAATGAGCTCATAGTTTGCCCTGCATGCAAAACCATAGTTTTATTGCGTTACGTAAACGTTTTACGTAACCAATAAAAATAAAAAGCGTAAAGTTATAAATTATCATCCTAATAACTTTATAACACTTACTTGACGTAAACATTTACTTTTTTGATGCCCGTTTACGTTAAACGCTCATTTTTAGTTTACGTGATTTAGCTTAACGTTAAAAATTAAAAGTAAACGCGCAAAAGCCTAAAAATAAATAATTGAATAATTGAAGTCGTAAATGACCTGAAAATGTGAAATGTTACACAATTAATGTCTCATTATTCTTCCCATCGCTTCTTATGATTTTGAAAAATCATATCATCTTCTATACATCACCATTTTGATATCTTGTTATATACTTAGATGATTTATAATTGTCTTATCGAAATGAATTAGGACGCTTCTTCATTTGAATAAGAAAATTGTAAACCACCGAACTATGAATTTATAAATTCTCAATTACAAGAATTGGGACGCCTCTTTTTGTAAGTGACAAATTATAAATGAGTAGGCTTAAGTATATGACAACCTGTGATCAGTTTGTACAAATAATTCCTTTTCTTCATTATCATTATTACCTTCATACGGTTAAGTCTCTAGTCATCATCTGTTCATTTCCAAATTTATATCCAACATGATTTGCAACTCTTTTACAATTCATAATCATTTCTTGACATCACTCCGGCATTCAGCTAAATCTCGAGACGAGATTTCTGTAAGGATGGGGGACTATAACAACCTGAAATTTTCATTAAAACAAAATCAACCTATTTTATTATGATCACATTTGTACGGAGAAATTTTTTGCTTTATTACATTCTATTATATAACATTGTTTGCATAGTAAATTACACAAGTTCACACAACCTACTTATGCCATCTATATCTATATTTATATTATTAAAACATCCTGATATGTCAAGTCTATATCTTAACATCAATATTACCAAGTACATTATCCATTTAACATACCATTTACAACGCTATATCAAAACGGACTTTAAACGTTAAACATTTACCTCTAAACCCTAACTATATGTAATGTATACATATCAATGTACAAATATTCAAAGCATATGTACAAGTAATATAACATCTCAATTGAAATATAAACTCCCTCCAAGTCAAGGTACAAGTCTTTTAAGGCATAATGTACAAGTCATTAATGCATGACATCTAAAATAGCCATTTTACCACCGTTTTCATTCTAGTTTCTTTACCACCACTTTTGTACAAGCTACAACACTCAATATGTGACATGAAAACCCTAATTACTCTACTCATAAGCTCTCATACATATTTTAAAAACCTTAAAACCTAAAACGAAACCCTAAACCTTAAAACCGAGCTAGTTTCTAACCTATGACTCATTTCTTCATTTTTACCCATCTTAAACCTAAACCACTAATCAATTAAGTTATAAATACTTAATATACAACGTTACATTTCATAATCCATCCTTATTACCTAATATACACAAAATTTAAACCAAAAACCCTAACCCAAACTAGTTTGAACTCTATACTCCTTTTCTCTCCTTTTTACCTATTCTGAAAACCAAGCAACCATCCTACCACCTCTATGACCTCATAACCAGGTCACAAGCACCTTATCAAGCACCTCCCTTGAGTAACTTGGCCACCAAGTTGGCCACATCACCTCTCTTTTCCTCCATTCAAGCCGCGGTAACAAACACACCTTAAAAACCTTCCAACACCTCCATGCTAGTTTCTAGCTTTGCTAAATCATGCCATAGCCTCTCCACATCATCTCCTAGCTGCTACACATGTCCAAGCCTTGGTCACCAAGTTTCCTTGGCCACCAAGGTGAATTCGCACCTATATAAAGGGGTGAAACCCTTCCATTTCAAATCACACCTTCAATCTTTCTTTCTAACCATCAATGGAGTCCAAGTTCTGATCAAGAACATCAAGAGAAGTCCTAAGAGGTCCCAAGATCAGAAGTCAAACAAAGAAACCAAGAAAAGAAGCCCCGGAGTTGTTATTCTAGGCGTACGAAGCTAAAAGTCCTCATTTTGACCCGTTTCCAAGCTATAAGCTCAAAACCAGGTTACATAAGCTCACATTCTGTTTCAATACTCTTATAATGTTCATATAATCATGCTTAAACCATTGTTAAAAGCTTTGAACTCAAAAACATATGTGTTTTACCTTTTTGATCCAAACCCTAATTTCATGTGTTTGCTTAATATATAAGCTAAACTTGTAAACTAATGTTATAATCTATCCTAATAAGCTTATCTAACAATATTATAAGTACTTTATTAAGTCTTAAATGAATTTAAGCGTAAAACCCGTGCGTTTTCATTTTAAAACCCTAATTTGACCCATTTTGATTTCTAGCTTAACAAATCGTTATTTTAAACTTTCGTTACGTTAAACATTCATATTTTAGCTTATATTAATAAGCTATAACCTGCAAATTACTTTTCATTTTGAGAAATATCATTATTATGGATTTTGGGCTAAAAATGATACATTTGTCATGCAAAAAGGTATATATCGTAACTTTCTAAAACTTATAACTAAAGGGACTAAAAATGTCATTTTATCAAAGTTATAACTTTAGGGGTCTATTATGTCACTTTCAAAAATGCAATGTCTACTTTGTACATCTTTTAAACTAAAAGGACCAAACTTGTAAAAGTGAAAACTCTAAGGGTATTTTTTTCCATTTTTCATTCTTAAGGGTCTAAAATGTAACATTTTGAAAAAGTGTAGAAATGTGTTCAAAACCTTATAATACATAACTTTAAATAACGCTTGACGTGCTTATCATTTCTAGTTATTGAGCAAAACGCTTAAAGCCGATTATGTTATAACTATTATAAAATTCATCAGCGATGTGTTTTATAAAAATCCTGTCCCGAATCTATAACGTATCACAATTTAAAGTGCCCTAGCTCCTCAAACGTTTACTGAATGACCTCTGAATTATGATGGCCCGAACGGTGATACAATACTCCATAATAATTCAATCAAAGATATACATTATACTCTATAAAGTTTTGAAACATAACAATCAAACTAAGAGTTGACATATTACCCTAGGTTGCGTGTGACGAAGCTGTTACTTTCATTTCATATACCTTTGCTATCAATCAGATTTCCCTATACTGTTAAGGTGAGTTAATAGTTTCACTTTTAAATCTCTTAAATATTTTCATAAACCCGTGAGGGAGATACATGCTATAAACTATGAATACAAGTGTTTTCTAAATATATGCTATCATATTATTTGCTTCGTGGATCTTAGGTCATTATGCCAAAAGACCTCATTATCATGGACATTCAATCTCTTGTAGATTGTGATCGGAATATTGTGGATAGATCTATTGGGATTGACGAATCCCGTTTGTGTTAGCCAGATAGGTAACCAAACGCATTATATTTGAATCTCATAGGTATATGGCAATTACCTACATCCGGGTGGCCATTAATCTCTCTTCTCTCTCTCTCTTCTCTATATATATATATATTATATATATATATATATATATATATATTTATATATATTATATATTATATATATACTTTATTATATATATATCATAGCAATTTAGGTATATTTTATAATATACACTAGTCAGTTAATGTTGCATGAGCTTAGAATACAATAATGAACACCTGTATAATACTGTTTTATATTATTAATTGTACTCATTGCCAATTATCACTTATGATGCTTGTATTCAAACTATTTATTATAAACCTCTGATTCATCACATTGTTTGTTGACGTTTTATAGCATGTCTTCTCATGAATTTTTGAGCAGCTAATGCACGAATTGGCAGGGATCTTGAAGAATGGCTTAATAGTATTCATTCACACTTTTTGATAAATTTGGGACCTCCTTTTGTAAAACTCTAATGAATAAATGAATGATAACTAATTTTTTCCAAAACGTCTCTTTTGAGTCGTTTTCTATGATTATGACTGTTGTACTATGAAGTAATACCCCAGATTAGCTTCCACTGCTATATTTGTCAAAATGGGGGTGTTACATTAATAAGGCATGAGGTGCAAGGGATACATTGGTGGTTTTGATTTGGAGGTCACATGCATTAAAGATTTGGTTGCATTACTTTTGTATAATCGTTATGAACTATAATCTTTGTATTTTAAACAAGTGAAGCTTCAGGCTTTTGTATCAAACAGTTTGCTAAATCTAATGTATCAATTTTAAATGGCTTTTTAATGGTCGTTCTTATATATATATTGTGCTATTAATCTATGAAGTATCACCCCCAGACCCATATTCCACTGCAACCCAATTTGGGGGTGTTACATTCCGTATTGGGTCTCCATTTTTTCTTTTCTAAGGCGTTGAGGATATGGAATTTTTAATTTGTATGGTTTTGGCAACAGTGTTTCTTTTATGGAATTTTTAATTTGTATGGTTTTGGCAACAGTGTTTCTTTGACTAGTTTCGCAGGTTAAGTTTTTGGTTGTGGTGTTGGTTCATCGTCTTCATCATCGCTATCAAAGTTGATAGGGTTTTCGAAATTATTCTGTTGATCATCCGGGTTATTATAGGATTTACCACTTCTTGTGAATACAATTTTACACTTGCTATTATGAGATTACGGGTTGGTTCTGGTAGCTGTAGGAGTTGCTACCTCGTGGGTTTGGTTGAGTGTTGCTTAGAAGAGATCCAGAAGGTCAACCAGATTGCTTGTCAGCGAGTCTGTCAAACTTAGTTTCAAGGTTTTAAATGGAAGCTTGATGATTTTTGGCAACTGTTTCAAGTTGAGTTTTAAGGTCCATGAATGTTTCTTTGACAAAACGTTGGTTGATTGTTGTAGGACTTCTGAATCGTTGATTGTTTTTAAAGATCGTAAAGGTTTATCATCTGGTGTTGGTCTGGTTGTTATCTCAATGGTAATCTATTCAGTCGCTTTGAACGCTAATTATCGCGATTCAAATCTCGGTCGCGGTAATCATTGTAAAAACGAGTCTTACGGAAAGTTTGCATGAATTTAGCTTCTTCTTCACGGGATATAGGCATGTCATCATCGTCAAGATCAGGTTTGTTGGTGGTTTAGCTCCGAGATTGGAGTTATTTGGTAATGGCAACCATTTTATGGTTATGGCATCCATTCAGGGCCATAATTTTGGTTTCAGTATCAGGGATTACTGCTACTTCATCCGGCGAAAGCAATGGTTTTCTAAGAGTAAGTTTTGGTTGTTTAAATTTTCTAGGCCCAATCGAGCCTTGAGTAAGACTTTATCTTCGAGAAGCTGATAAGCTTGATTTGGTGTTTTATAGAGAAAAATACCACCAGCTGCGACATTTAGAACTTTTTGGGTTATTTTGCTGAGACCATGATAAAAGATTTTGATAATATTGCCTTTGGACAGATTATGACCATGGCAGTTTCAGAGCATTTCCTTCATACGAAGCCAAGCATCAGTTAGAGATTCTTTTTCACTTTGAGAAAAGGCACGGATTTCTCCAAGGAGTCAGTCGAAAAGAGCTAGGAGAAAGAACCGAATAATGAAAGCGGTTCGAAGTTCATACCTATGTTTCAATTGTTCCTTCGTTGGAGTTTGTCCAAAGATGTTTTGCCTCTCTAGTTAAGTAATCGGGGAAAACATCATTAGGCGGACAACTTCATTCTCGTATCTCTGTATTTAATATTCACAGATCCGGTAGGAATTCATGAATGTGTTTATGAGGATCGGTTTTGGTTCTGCCATCAAATTGGTTTCCTTTGACGAGAGTCAAGTGGTTACCTTTAATAGCAAATTCGTTTCCGGTTTTAGGAATAGTGATTGCAGAACCGGGAGTCAGAGCGATAACACGGTTGGCATCCCACATGGGTTCATCATCCATTGGATCGTAATTTCAAAGAATATCAAGAAAGTGAGGAAGTAATTGATGTCAAGAATTGACGGATAAATAATTCTCAGGTGTTGAGGTGGATTGTTTCTTTGATCATATGGAACTATTCTGTTTCATCGATGATATCTTCGATTCAGAGTGCGTTCAGGTTCGGGTAAAAGTTCAACAAGTTCAGGATTGAAAGCACGTATATGCATGAAAAGGAGAAATTTGTTTGGGTCAGTTTCCCAGAAAATTGTACGATGATTTTTGAAAAAGAAGGGGAGTTAAAGTAATTTTCTAGAGTTGACTATAGAATAGCTTAAAAATCCCTAACAACGACGCCAAAAACTTTGATGTGTTTCAAAAGCTTTAAATTTATAATGACTAAAAATACCAATTTTATTATAGGGAAACACACGGGTAAAAGTATAACCCACGTATGTAGTATAATCTTTTTAGGTAAGACCAGGTTGTCTACAGGGATTTAAGTAGTATTCAAATAATCAGAAGAGAGTAGACTTTAACAATTTTGTAAATAACTTTTTACCAGTGATAATAAAGATGACTACTCGGATAGTTGAAAATAATTCATAAGTGTTGGAAATGATTAAGACCTCAAAGATGAAACCTTTAACTTATAAAAAGGATTTCTCGTCTAAAAATGTTTTCACAAATTAACTTAATTAACTCAAGACTTATATTTAGTTAAGTAGACCAAATATGTCACTCAAATAATCCAGTTTCTAATATATCAAAGCTTATTTTGTTTATCAATTTACGAAAGTGGATTTCTCGACACAAACGTTAAAGATCATAGACAAATCTTTAAAACCACAGAAATCATAACGGGTCTTTCGACCTATACCGATATGATTATATAATCTAAGATTGATAAGCAAAAACAATAAGATAGGATACAATAGGATTGCAACATAAGCTTGAGATTAAAGAGATCATGATCATACCTAACACTTATTCATTATCATAACATCACCGAGTAGTCATGAGAGATTTAGCCTCTCATGGCTAAGGAGTTCATAACATAACTTGATTTGATAACATACTTCATTCTTTTACTAAACTAGTATGATGTTCTTCGTTGTTTGATCTTGATTCCTCCAAGGATATGGTGTTTATGCTTGAAGAATGGTTGGGGAATGTATATTTAGTGGTTTTGTAAGTATGAGATTGATTATTGGATGATTGAAATGTGTGAAATTCGTCCTCTATTTATAGGCTGAGTGAGGGGTGAAAGTGCGGCGCACAAAGGATTTTATGTGGCGTACTTGGTGATTAAATGCGAGGGAATAAAAGGTTTAGTGAAGAAGTGCGGCGCACAAACGGAATTGTGCAGCGTACTTAGGGTATTAATGCAGTAGCATTTAAGTCTTCATTTATTCTTCACGTCAGATGAGAAAGTGTGGCGCACAAAGGAAATTGTGTGGCGTACTTGTAGAGTTAATGTGTTCAATTGAATAAGTCTTTAATTCCATTGACTTGAGAGGAAGTGCGGCGCACAAGGGATCAGTGCGGCACACATTTGCACTTTTGAGCTTGATTCTTTATCTTTTCTTGTATATAGTTTCCCGAAGTGTAATTACTTGATCTTTATTGTGTTTGAGCTCGGGATATCTTCAAGCGAACCTGCACATATTTTATGCTTATTAAGTATCGAAAGTTCACGAGAAATGATTATATATATACAAATAACGCCACCGAAAACATGTATAATTTGGGCATTATCATAGATCAACCAATGTGTCAACGAGCACTGATGATTGATACACAGATAAGAATGATTATCAAAGACCGTAATGTTAAGGAAGAATCTTTACAAAAGGAACTTCATTCTGTCAAAATGCAACTTAACTCTACCATTAACCATAACAAGTTAATAAGGGAAGAAGTATCAACGTTAAAACATGATTTAAACAGAAAGAAAATAAGCTCCTTGAAGAATTTCTGGACATGAAAAACTTAAAAGAAAAGGTCGAAGATAAGCTATATAAACAAGATCACTCTCTTCAAACAGTCCATATGTTATGTAAACCTAAGTCCTTTTATGATGAAGTCAGTAGGGTAGCAATAGGCTACAAGAACCCCTTTTATCTGTCTAAAGCAAAGCAAGTTCAACCTGCTCTATATAATGGTCATGAGATTCTCAAGACTAACCATGCTCGTGTCTTAGTTCATGACTCAAAGGATACCCTAGCGATAGCTGAGACTACTAGGAAACAAATGATTGAAAAAATGAAAGACCCAGAGTGTGTGAAAAAGAAGGTTAAGACTACACCACATGATTACTCGAAAGAGAATTATTTAGAGACTTTCACACCTCAGAAACAATTAACCCCTGAGCAGATATTTTGGTCTCATGATCTTCTGAAAATAAAGGCCAAAGCTCTAAAAAAAAGCCAAATCTGCAAAACCAATTACAGATATGACGGTGTATCCTCCTAATACACATGCAAAGCTGGTCCCCAAAGTCCTCCCAACAAAAAGTCAAGTACAAGTAAATATTTATTCTCTAGTACAACGTTTTTTAGAATTTGATAAAACCTGTAAAAAGAGGATCACACCTACGGGTCTTACTGAAGGGGAAAGGGGTTTTGAACAAACAAAGACATGTTATCTCACCGAGGTAATCCCATTTTTCAAACAATCAAAGAACATTTTGAGGGAATTCAAAAAGCTCTCGTCAACGAAATTAAGGAAATGAAAGAAGTTTTTGATCAAATAGAGGCTGAGGTGGACCAACATGTTGTTGATAAGAAGTTCGATGAGATTGAGAGGAAAAATATTCTCATTGAGAATGAGAACCTAATTGCTGAATGCTTGTCCAAAGATGTATTTTATACTGCAACAGATTTTGTGCTTACTGTATCTAGATTTTCTGACATGCATGATGCTTACACTGTTGCACAAAAACGTATTGCCAAACTTGAAGCTGAAAATTCTAATCTGACACAAAAGATTCAAAAAGATGATCATGATGAGATGATAAAACATTTTTCCAAACTTGAGGTGGAACACTTAAATTTGCAATTGAAGTATCAACATCTTAAGGAACGTTTTGGAAACAAAAAATCAGTGACATCTTCGGATGCTCCTACATTTGAGTCAGTTTTTGATCGTAAACCTAAAAAACACTTATGGAAGGCGGGCAAATACATTCGAGAATTAAAAAAGAAAATTTCACGTTTCCAAAAGGAACATAGTGAGGCAGATCCCATTCTTGACTTTAAGGCCTTAGATTCTCAAAACAAAGATTTAAATGAAAAGTCAATGCCCTTCAAGATCTAAATGAGTGTTATAGGGTAGAAAATGAAAAAGTTAAGCAGCATTACAAAGAATTGTATGATTCAATCAAGCTAACGCGTGCTAAAACCATTGAAAAGACAACGTCTTTGTTAACTAAAATTGAGACCCTAAAAGCTCTGATAAATGGGAAAACGAAATGTGTCACTATGCCTGATCCTATTAAACCAAAAGTTCTTGCTCCTGGTATGTGTGCAATCGATGTTGAACCAATCCCTCCCCAACTTAGGAACAATAGGGAAGCTCATCTAGATTATCTCAAACATTTTAAGGACAATGTAGGAACTCTTCGCGAGATTGTTGAAGAGGCCAAGGTTGAAAAACCATTAGATAGCTCACTTGCATCTGCCTACCTTTACACTAAACACTCTCAGGAATTGCTTGAATATGTAATTGGCACTTGTCCAAAAGATTTTAATAAAAGAGATAGAAAGAATGCTACTGCCCCTTTAAATAGGAAAAAGCGAGTTACTTTTGTGGTACCAGGTGAAACTTCAACTAATAACTCACAAACACATGTTGAGCAACAGACACCGAAAAAGACTAATGAACCTATGATTTCTTCTACAGGAGTAAAAGATGCCACTGCAGCTAGCGGGTCAAAGCCTAGGAGCAATACAAAGAAAGATAGGACCTTGCCAGCTAAGAGTGACAAGACGACCGTAGAAGTCCATTCTAGGAATAATAAGTCTAGTGTGAAACAAAAGAATCGTGTTGATTCTAGTATTAGATTTAAGCGTACTGTAATTAATTCGAATTCTAATTCTGTCTGCAAAACTTGTAACAAATGCTTAATGTCCTTTAATCATGATACATGTGTTGTGAAGTCGTTGAAGTTTGTTAAGAAAACCCCTGTCAACAAGGTTTGGAGAGTTAAGCCAGTTAAGCAAGTCTGGCAGGCAACTGGAAAGTTGTTTACCAATGTTGGTTATCAGTGGAAGCCCACTGGAAGGAAATTCACTTTAGGAGAACAGTGCCCTTTAACTAGGTTTACTAAATCCAAAGTAGTGCATGAACAACATTCTGAACACGTTTGTACTAGTAAAATTATGATTGCTGAGAGATTTAATAATACTTCTCAGAAACCATTAAATAGGTACAAACGTAGAACCAAAGAGTATAGGGCCATTTCCACTGGCACTCCCACTACAACTGTTACACAATCGAATAATGATTATGTGAAACTTTCTGTTTGTGCTAACCAACAGGACCCCAACAGAAATTGGGGATCCAATGTACCAAACTCTCCATATTCGTTTGTTTTCAAATGCAGGTCGTACAGATCGTCCTTTGGTATTTGGACTTAGGCTGTTCAAAACATATGACGGGGGATCGCTCACGGCTCAGGAATTTCATGAAAAAGTTCATCGGAACGGTTAGATTCGGGAATGACCATTTTGGGGACATAATGGGGTCCTCTCCTATCTGCTTACTGTCCAAGGCCTCAAAGAACAAATCATGGTTGTGGCATCCTCGGTTAAATCACTTAAACTTCGGTACCATCAATGATCTTGCTCGAAAAGATTT
>BQNB010032531.1:41543-53087 GCA_026074375.1 Tanacetum coccineum | reverse complement strand
CTGGAAAGGTGTTGACTTTTGGAAGATTGATGGTTTCACGAGATAGCGGATTGATGAGTTGTGATGCATTATCATCACCAACAGTTAGGAGCCACCCACATGAAGACATGCATAACTTCCCATATGCTTCCGGGAGTCGTATCTTGCGGATGCTCTTGTTTGAGAGGAGGAACAATTCACGAAACTCCTTATCTTCACTTTTCTCTGCAAGCATTAGAGATGGAAACCGTGAAGGAGGTCCATTTGAGTTGTGACATGTTCTCGCATTATGTACAGCCGCTAAACGCCAGGACTTGCACACCCCAGCAAAAGAGGGATAAAAAGTGACATATTTCTGTGCTACTAAATCAAGTATTTCAAGCAACATCTCCGACCATTCCATCGTGCCTTAAAAACGTCTTAGTATCAGGCAACACCTGCCAAAGTAATCAAATGCTAATGAAATAGATTATTATAATTTTGCATGAATAAAAAGAATTAGAGCAACAAATTCAAGGCTAAATTGACTTATTATGCGGTACATTCGTTGTTTTTCGGCCTTCCACAACTGTTTCCACATGACAACATCAAATTAGACAAAACGTACAATCATATTCAAATAGTTGCATACAACACTATTTTTGTTTAGTATTCATTAACAATCACTTGTTATAACATGGTAATGTGTAACCAACTTACTCAAGTAGTATACAATAACACATAGACGCGTATGATCACGTAACCCCAGCTGACAGATTTGGAGCAGACGATAATAAGGAAACTTTTAAGTAATAATAAAAATTTGAAGCACTTTAACAAACGTGGCAATAACCAGTAGCACAAATAAGACCTGAAATGACTCATTTGGTGTGTACCCATCTTTCGCAAATAGCAGACTCGCGCCTGGTCTGTTGATTTGTATAATTTAACCTTCAATTTGCCTCGAGGCTTAGACAACCATGTAATAATGATACCAATATATAGATCAACTAAGATACTCTATTAATGTCCCAAAGAAGTGAAACACGGGCTCTAGTTTCCTACAATGAATGTTTAACGCTATAGACACTTTTTACCCAAACATTATATGTAATATAAGCACCTTACAAACTTCCTAAACACTCCGCTAAACACTCCTGTAACAAGGTGATATGAACAACCCGAACAAATGACTTGTTGCATTTCACTAGTGTATACTTCAACAAAAACATAATTCTACTTAACATAAAAATTTGTTTATAGAACCAAATTATTAACCACATAATAGATGCCTTGACATATCTTTCAACCCAATATAAATAAACACGCACGTATTATAAGCAACATCATACGAATTTAAGAAAATGATGATTCTGGTCTTGTAACAAAAATGATGACTCCTACAAAATTGGGTTTTTGATCCATATAGAGCAGGAGTTACTTATAAGTCTTCCAAAGTAAGTTAAAGTAGACACTGCGTTCCAGTCAATATACCGTTGCTTTAGGGGGTGTTTGTTTCGGCTTATGAAACATAATAAACTTATATAAGCCCATAAGTCTCAAAATAAACCAGAAAATTGGGGCTTATAAAATATAAGCCAAAATCAAATTTGATTTGGGCTTATATTTCATAAGGCCCAATTTTCTGGCTTATTTTGAGACTTGGGGGGCTTATATAAGTTTATTACGATATAATAAACTTAAACTTATATAAGCCCCTAAGTCTCAAAATAAGCCAGAAAATTAGGCCTATGAAATATCAAGCTCCATATGGGCTTATGTTTCATAAGCGAAACAACACGCCCCTTAGTTTACAATTTTCTAATATAGCCACAATTATTCCACTCGAATTTTACTTTAAATTGCACCCAAAATTAAAATTCTTGTAAATTGTTTTGTAGCTTGTGAAAAATGGAAATGTTTTATTTCCAAAAACATGTAACAGAGATTGGCATAACTTGTACTTTAAAGTTTCAATCACTCTATTAATGATCTATTTAACCAAGAATTAACATAAATCCCCAACCAGTGATAAGACAACCCGATAATTATATTAATATGCCATATAACCCTTATAGTTTCAGATTTTAATCCTTACATAGTACTGTTGGTTTCCGCGCAATTTGCGGCTCGGTAATAGAAATATGTCTAACTCAACTCTTTTACGCAATTTTTTCTACCCGCTTTCCACACTTTATTTTGTATGTGTTGTTGTATGTGTTTCTCGTATGGGTTTTCCCTAGCTTTTCCCGCTAACACATATTAACTTCTCATTTCTGCATGTAAAGAGACAACACCACTCTCCGGAAAGTAGATTAGTTTTAACGTATTATGTTTATATTTTATTTAAGGTTAAGCTTGGTAATAAATATAAATCAACATTAAATAAACCCACTAAAATGTTAATAATACAAACAAATATAAAATTATAACAAAAGGTAGTTGAATTAAAAGATAAAGAGCACAAAATTTTAAAAAATATGGTGAAATTAGATCATAATAAAATTAAATTGATAAAAAGATACTGTATTTTAATTTGAAAATAAAGGTGATTTTTTAATCAAAGGGACACATGTCACTTTTTGATGTGATTCCCAAAAATGAGATCTTAATTTTTAATGGGTCCCACGTTATAAATACTTTATATAGTAATATAAAATTATAGATAATTTAGATCAATAGATACAATGCATGTTCAATTTTATTCCAAAATAAAATTAAAAAAAAAAGAAGCAGCAGCAAACTTAGAAATTTACCTACAAGGTCTTCAATGGTGGTTTTGAAGCTTCAACTAAAACAAGAATTTTGGAATCCAGTCTAATATAACGCATGCAAAGACAAAAATCTTCACTACTCCCTAGCTCCAAATTGAACGTATAAAGAAATGAAGAGTCAAAGTGATGATTTGATTCAAGTTCCAAACTTCTTCATCTTTTCACTTGCCAACTCTAGTCCCTTAAAAATTAGACTTTTATGAAAACAAACTTGTCTATGTGATCCTAAAAATGCCGTCTTACAACAATTAAACCTTTATTATTAATTGTTAAGATAGTCTCCCCGAGGTGAATTTAATGACTTTTAGAACCCCGGTTCACCCTGTGGTTTCTATTAACCCCTCCGGCCCGGTTTCACCCACTATCTCTTTTTTCGTTCTCTCTCTCACATTACGTGTTCCTCCAGTTATACGTACCCATCTCTCTACACAGATACAAAAATCTTTCTAAGTGTATACGTTTCGCGATAAATTGCGTTTAGGCACTCCCGGAACCACGAAAACTTTTCTACGCTTCAACAAATACCCACTTTTATACCCAATAAATAAAAGTTACATAAATATATCATATCTATCTTTGTTTTGCCGAAATTCATACAACATATATGAATATATACATGATAATTTTGGATAAGTCTTGCAACTTGGTCAAATGAACACCTTACTTCTTTAATGATGCACCATACCTAGCTTACATGACTAAGGACCATCCCTAAAGGCCATACCATGTTCCTTGACTAACTATTGCACCTTTTTGACTAGCTAACTCATATAATGCAAGTAACATTCAAGAGATAACACATAGAACTCAAAACACTTGGTAAAAATTTACAAAACATCCTCCCTTTTTCTCTCCATATGCTACGGCACACAAACACACTCCACACAAACCCATATCAAATTTTCTACAACCCATACCCTTCTATATACACATATTCTAAGATATTCTAAGACATTTCCAAGCATTGGCTAAGCATTTCCAAGTATTAATCAAGTGAAAGAAAGCTAGGGTTTCTATTAAGAAAAGCTAGGGTTTCTTTGTGCAAGCTTTGGTTTTGTGATTAAACAAGGGTTTATCACTTGTTCATCATCACCATCATTCATCTTAAGGTCCACTTGAACTCTTTATATTCTTGTAACTTTCATTTTATAAGTTTTCATGCATGTGTAATTTCTATTTTTAGCTTAAATCACCATTTAGGAGTTTATCAAGAAAATGAGGTTTTCACTTGAAATGATCATATGGGTGACTTTTATATATGTGGTGTTATTACATATATCATGTTAAAAGTGATGGTAAAATGTTGTATCATATGGTTTTGGAGTAAACATGATTATGAGTAAATTAGGGTTTTCATAACTTCATAATATGTTTCAACTTAAAGAAATACATAAGTCATGTTAATATTGATTATGGACTTTTAATCATGTTAATATAACACTAAAATAAAGTCCTATGGAAAGAAATGCACTTGTACACACTTGGTTATATGTAAAAATGATTATTTACAAAACTAGTAAATTAGAGATTTCTTAAGTAAAGTTATGATCTTAAGTATTATCATAAATTAATTAACCTTGGTAACTTGGACACTTAAGGACTATTATGGACAAAGGACACATCATATATGTATGATTTATAAAGTATATGATATATGAGACTTGTGGTAAAATACAAAAGTAATAAAGTATAAAGAAAAGATCAAAAATGGACTTATCAAACAAGCATAAACATTCTGTCCCAAATCCGAATTTTTACATACTCATTTTATATTTTTACAAGATAATACATTTCACGACGATTCCGAAAAAGTAAGAAACTTGTTAAACGGATTAATAACGAAAAAGTTACGTTAAAAACAAGTTATACGTTAATAAACGAAGTCGTAAATAAATTTTTATAAAAACATTTTTATAAAAATCTCAAACAGCAAGGGTTAGTATTTTTAACAAATAATACACATTTTTAGGATTCCAAAATGATAAGAATCGTAATTTTTCAATTAATAACGAACGAGTTATGAATTTCGCGAGTTTACGACAATTAATACTTTTATAAAACTATTTTTATAAAAGTTACTATTCATGACAGAAAGTTATATTTTTGTAAACCTCATAAAAATATTAACTTTCAAATACGAGATCGTCTCGAAAGAATCATGTAAAACGGCGCTATAACGACTAATATCGACATTTACGGGTTTTACGACGTCGGAAATACGTTTTTTATAAAAGTCACGTCTGAGTGGAACAGGTAAAGTATTTCATCAAGGGACAAAATTTATGAAAATGTCAAATATTGATAACCCGTCTTAATACGAAAAGATGGGCATAAGAAACGCGAGAATCGGGCTTAAAACGCAAAAGTTATGCTAGTTTTACTAAAACGGTAATTATAAACGTTTTAACTTATTAAACACAATTTTACCAAAACTATTAGTTGGTGATTGAGCTATATAGAATATTATGTGGTTATCAAAGTACTATATTACTAGGGAGTTTCATAATGAGGCCTCTTCGGATGGCGTTTCGACGAGTTGTTGGATTTACGATTTAAAGTGTCCTAACTCCTCGAACGTCATGTCATGACCTCTTAAATTATGATAGCCCGAACGATAGTACGATGTAACAACTATAAGATTATATTCAAGTACTCGGTACTTATTCGACCTATGATAATTTAGGTTGCATTCGATCTTTTACGTGACGCTTTATCTGCGATATTTGGATTATCTGAACTCAAGGTGAGTTCATAGCCCCACATTTTTACGATTTCAATGATTTATAACTATGGGGTGGAAACATGCTTTGTTTTATAAATTAGACGCAAGTGGATATTTTATATTAATTACATGGTTGCCTAAGTAGCGATAACCCAAGTTGAGCCCATTATCAACAACTGAACACAATTGGTTAAGTTTCAATCATAATGAATTTACACTGTTGCCGTAAGTAGCGAGAACCCAATCTGGATCGCCATTTCTATCGCATGAACTAGTTAATTATGACCGATTGTTTATGAATAGATCTATTGGTTTGACAACCCCGTTCGGAATTGATTAGCATCACCAGTGAAACGACGTAATCCATGTCGAACATAGATGTTGCGGTTAGAACATCACCAACGGGCAAACGGCCTTAATTTGGGCATCTTCCATACATGTCAATCATCAGTGTCATGAGCTTAGAGCAACGTAATTACATTTATATGATATCTGCATCGGTTGCTTTATCATCTACATCTTCAGAGCGTCTTGTGTCCTACAAATATAATGAAGTTATCAACCCTAAGAAATATTCCACCCACATGACAATGCGTTGAACGTTATAACAGCAATTTTTTCAGGGGACACAATAACACAAGAGAGCATGATAACATTGATGTGTTAGAGATTGAGACTGTCATTCATTAAAATTTCGTCGCATTTCATTTGTTATCGATATGGGTTGAAAATCGTTTTGTATTTTGGTCAAGTGAACAAGTTAAGCTTCGGCTTATGTAACAATTAACTTTGTAAAATCCAATGTATCATTTTCAAACGACTTTTGGCCGTTCTATATATAATCTTGTGTTTTGATTCATGAAGTAAACACTCCCCGGCCCATATTTCCGCTGCGACCCAATTTGGGGGATGTTACATGAGTGTTTTCATTACCAATTTTCATGAGGGCTTGTTATTTAAAGGAGATTAGAACAAAACGATGCGTAAAATACGAAAATCCTCAACTTCGGTTAAGGACACATTTTCATAAACCGAAACTTTTTCTAAAGTCTAGTTGAGGATAAGTAGGATTCAAGTGGGTTTTTTCTAAAGTCTACTTGAGGACAAGTAGGATTCAAGTGGGGGGATATTTGATGACATCAAATAACGTCACTTTATTATATCATTTATCCCATCTATTTTGCCCACTTTTATATAATTATTGCATTATTTGGTACTTAATTGCTTTAAAGTTGATAAATGCAGTAATTCAGGAGTGTTTTGTGAAGATAAGCTAAAAGGCGCATAAATTGGAGCTAAAACGAAGACATTTGAAGATTTTTGAAAATTCACCAATACGCCGTATCCAACTAAAGAGATACGGCGTATCAGCGCCAAGACTTCACAAGAAAACGCGTTTGACCAATTCCCAATACGGCGTATCCATGCTATCTACATACGCCGTATCCATGAAGATAACTATTCGAAGATACAGTAAATCAAGTAAATTGGGAATGATATCAAAGATTTATTACGAACGTAGCGCGCACTCCAAGGAATCCAGCCCAATACGCCGTATCGACCTATCTGGATACGGCGTATCGAGTATTTTTCAGCAACTATAAATAGAAGACTCAAAAACGAGTTTTCAGTGTGCAATATCATATTCTTTATACCATACTCATCAGAGACGAATTTTAGAAGAGAAGATCAGCCATAAAGGTCAAGCATTGATCACGAATCCATAGAAGACATCGTGTAATTTTTACTCTCTTAATCGTTCGATTTCAATTGTTTGATTACGCTTGTATAATTACAATGGTTGTGGGCTAATACCCTCGGGTATTAGCCATCTTAATGAAAGTTCAATGTTTGGTTTGTTTTAAAATCGATTTCTTAATTTATCGTTGATTGTTTAATTATGTTTATCACCTCATACTTGTTTATGTGTTTGAATATGCGACCTATCATTCAACTGGGTCTAGTGTTACGGACCAAGTAATCTAGATACCGGGATAGCTCTCCATATCGTGTCTTATATTACTGGACCAATAGGATCACAAATAACGTTCTGTCTTTGTCTTTTGATTATGAGCTTAGTTGGACCGGTAGGTGACCCGTTTATGTTTCAGCAATCATGCTCTTAATTAACTGATAAAGATTGGAATAGTGGACTACCAGTATATAAAACACCTTCAAACAATAAGTGGGTAAAGTCCCGTTGGGCTAGAGTTTTAACAGGATCACCACTGCTTTAATTCTCTAAGATAGATTATAATTAAACTAAAGGATGCTTTATGCGGATGCATTAATTGTGACAGGATTAATTGTGTCTAGGTCTTAGGATGATGTCCCGCCTAAGTCTTAAGAATGATATGCCGCTTCGAGATAAGTAAATCATTGCACTAAAACAAACAAACCAGCATTGAACCGGATTTAATATGGCTAATACAGTTTTCTATTATTTGGCTTGTACAGTTTTTCTATCTTCTAATCTTTATCTTTTGTGTTTATTATGTATTGAATTGGTATTTGTTTCCACCAAACCTGTGCCAGTCTCTCAGGCTAAATCCTCCATTTCATTAGACAACGTACATAGCATAGGTTTAACCAGTAAATAGACTAATTAAAATACTGATAGAATATATGATTAAATTTCCACTCTTAGTGTTCGACACCCTACTTACCGCGAACTCCATCTTGACCGGGTACACTGCTCGTTAAAGTGTTGTTTTAGGTTTGTCGGCTAAATATAAATGTAAAACTTGATAATCAAATAATTGACCCTACACGATAGCACATCAGGTTTTTGGCGCCGTTGCCGGGGAGTGAAATAATTAAACCTTATTCTTATCAATATTTCTAACCATTAATTAATTTAATTTAATTTAGTGTAATCTAATCATTTAAATTCTGTTTGTATTTATTCGCTTTGCGTGTTTAAATTATTTGTTTAAATTCCTGCATTGCTCAATACGACGTATTCAATTCATTGAATACAGCGTATTAGTCCATTTTACCTTTTTTTCTATTGCCATAGAGGAATACATCAGACTGGAAGAAGAAAAAGCTCGAAGACATGGTCGCACGTTCAATTGGCAAATTGCCATATTCGGGAAAGTTAAAAACTATAAAGATGAGGACGACCATCCCATTGACTTCGAAACTGAATTCCCGGCCATAGTCTTTGACAATACATTAACAGTAATCCAGTCTGAACCCACGGTATGTCCTCCTAACGAAAATGAGCTAGATTTCAGAATTTCATTAGATGAATCTGACGATGAAGATTACACGAAAAAGACGATGATGATAACGATATAGGTATAATACAGTCTTCAGAGGATAATGAAATTACGCATGGGGAAAATGGGTTGTTTGAAACAAGTCACGATAAAATCATTAAAACTTTTAAAACAGGAAGTTTTGTCATTAACTTAAATATCGTGATCTGGAATTATTACGTAAACGGAGTGATATTCTTTCTTATTATAAATCTATATGTTCCGTATGGCATTCTGTTCGACCCTAAGCGGTATTACAAGTATGGTTCTCATACAAGCGTTGCGGAGGCCAAGGTACGTTCTCTTTTAAAACTTTGAAAATTGGTCTCCATACGGCGTATAGCTACATCTATACGCCGTATCAGTTTAATGTCTGATACGCCGTATCAGACAAATCCCTATACGGTGTATCGAGTGTGGGTATAAAAACCCAGCTAGATACGCCGGATCGTTTCACACAAACTTTTTACTCGCAATAATTTTTTTTTCACCGCACACTTTGATTCTGAAAATCTCCCGTGTTATTACACATCTCTTGCGTCCTAATCACACGGTATGTTTTAAATCCTTTCCCTTTTTTCTTTTTCAATTAGGAATTAGGTCTAGGGTTTAGATTTTTGAATTAGGGCTTATATAAACTGTTATATGTCCCCCCCCTCCTTTTTAGATATTAGACTTGGTAAAATAATGCTTTGATAATAAGATTAGGTATAATGGGGTAAAATAGGGGAAACCCCCTTTTCGATCTTAAACTGCAGAAGCAATACGGCGTATTCAATTTCATTGAATACGGCGTATTGCATCAATTTTTACCCAAGGTTTTAAACACCAATACGCCATATTCAGTTGAAATGATACGCCGTATTGACCTAATATAAGGGACTATAATTTAACTCCCATACGCCGTATCCTTTCAAAGACATACGGCGTATTCAATTCAGACCCTTGCATACGGCGTACTCCTCTACGAATACGCCGTACTATACCTCACATAGAATGTTTACTGATTTGGTTCATTTTTCAGATATGGCACAACTACCAGCTGCTGATCAGAGGCACCCATGGCTTAGATATCAGATAGAGGAGTATACTGAGGGGATTAGGCACAGTTACGAGCAGAGGCTTAAGAATATATGGAGCAGACCGGTTAACTAGGTACATGTGCTAGATTTTGAAGGTTTGACAGCCGAGATGAGGCAGGATCTGGAAGTGAGGTTGAGGATGGTATATTCTGGCGAGGGACAGCAGGTATTTGTGAGTCATGCTTGGAGGCGGTTGTTTGGGATCCGAGGGCCCTTAGTTTGAGAGTTTATTCTGGAGTTCTTGAGTACTTGTAGGATGAGTGATACTGTTATGGATTTAAACACCGCTGATACCTTGTGTTTCTAGTTAGAAGCAGTTAGGAGGAGGATGACTTGGAGGCAGTTTATCTTGGCATTGAGGTTACACACGGAGCTGGGGATGGCAAAGGCTGGGTTTGGAGCCTACTGGGCTGGGAGTGATAGATTGATCCCGACAAGGGGGATCTTAGGGATTATTGGCTGGAGATCTCGTCTGACAGAGACTTCTTGGGCCCCGCCCCTTCTTATGTTCTTATTCGAGACCCTGTGAGGAGGCTATGCCACAGGATGATTGCTTATAGTATTTCTGGTAGGGGGCAACCACCTAAGAAGGTGACCGGTATTGATCTCTTCTACCTCCGCATCATGGACCGTGGGACTATTAATGTCCCGCATCTATTAGCGTAGTATTTGTTTAGACATGCGGAGGGGAGGAAGAGCGGGGCCAGGCTGTCAGGAGGGCACTTTATTGGGCGTCTAGCTATGCATTTTGGGCTGGTTAGTGACGAAGGATTAAGAGGGTTGCAGATAGTCACCCGAGAGCTCCCATTGATTGATTTACATAAGCTTGGAAGGCTCCACATCTGCACGAGGTACGACAACACATGGGCTTGGGTAGCCTAAGAATCAGAGAGGCAGCAGGCTGCTGCCCCAGAGGCCAATGAAGGTGACCAGGCAACTGAGGAGGTTGCTCTAGAGATTCCAGCACCAGCACAGGCACCTCCACCACCTCCACCCGCCCCACAGCCACGTACTATGTCACAGAGGATCGAGAGGATTGAGGGGGAGGTGTACGACTTACGGCGTGATGTTCTGGGCCTACGAGGAGATGTCGCTAGCTTTACCACCGAGCAGTCTAAAGTCTCCACCTGGTTGATCTCCTGCATGACACAGCTCATGAACTCCAGTGGCCAGACTTATTATCCATTTGACAGCGGCGTGTCAGGCCTAGTACGGGCGATGCTAGCACCTCCGTAGTCCCTCGTACCGATGCTCAGCCCGACCCCTGATCTCTCTATGTTATTATCTTTTGTTGATTTGTACTGTATATTACACTATTAACACTTTTATTACCGATTTCTTTTTGATGTATATTATATGATGATCGGTTTACTTGTGTGTGATAGAATCAAGACTGACCAGTAAGTTCAGCAACACGACTCATTGATTGATTACAAGTTTGAAATCCCGAAACCATTTGCTTAACACGGACAAGATAAGAAGGAAAAAGGTCAAACTTAAAGACCAGCTGAAACAAAAGTGCTTCCCGAGAGACAACCCGGTCATTTTAATTGTTTGAATTTTAATTTTTCTGCATGAGTCTGTCTTCCCAGACATTACATACGGCGTATCGAACCCCTCTGGATATAGCGTATGTATGTCTGGACGTTATCAGTTTTAAAACTTAATTATTTAATTTCCAGTAATTTAATTATTTCTACAGGAACAATATGGCGTATCCTAGGGTTTAGGATACGGCGTATTGA